>MVJL01000160.1:0-53821 GCA_002156465.1 Macrocentrus cingulum | reverse complement strand
TTCTAACCTGCCCTTAGGCAGAGCTTCGGCGCTTCTGACCAGAATATTAATTATCTAGGGACTGTTTAGAACATATTTTATTCAAGACAACTTTTACCAGCGGCTTCACATATTTATTATAAATAATTTTAATTGGTCGGAGCGCAAGAAGTTGCGCCTTCAAAGGGCTTTTCAAGACAACTTTTACCAGCGGCTTCACATATTTATTATAAATAATTTTAATTGGTCGGAGCGCAAGAAGTTGCGCCTTCAAAGGGCTTCTAACCTGCCCTTAGGCACATATGCGGCCCTTCTGACCGGATTATTTATTATCTAGGGACTATTTGGAAGATATTTTGTTGAGGAAATTTTCACCAGCGGCTTCACATATTTATTAAAAATAATTTTAATTGGTCGGAGCGCAAGAAGTTGCGCCTTTCAAGGGCTTCTAACCTGCCCTTAGGCACATATGCGGCCCTTCTGACCGGATTATTTATTATCTAGGGACTATTTGGAAGATATTTTGTTAAGGTAATTTTTACCGGCGGCTTCACATAGTTATTTCAAATAATTTTAATTGGTCGGTGCGGGGTGATTTTCCAATCCGGGGGTTCTAACCTACCTTTAGGCACACTTCCGGCCCTTCTGACCGGATTATTTATAATTTAGAGACAATTTAGAAGATATTTTATTAAGACTATATTGATGGTTCTAACCTACCTTTAGGCACACTTCCGGCCCTTCTGACCGGATTATTTATAATTTAGAGACAATTTAGAAGATATTTTATTAAGACTATATTGACCGGCGGCTTCACATAGTTATTATCCTGGCGTTTCGGGCAAATTTCGCGGGAACCTGGATTTTGCGCCCTTCTGAACGACCTTCAGGCACAGCTTTCGCGCTTCTGACCGGGTAGTATCGATTTTGGGACCCATCCCGGAAAACATATTAAAATTTTAAGTCCCTGCGGCTTCACATAAGTATTAGTCGGCCGATAAACCGGAAGTTGTACTTTTTCACCCAGCTAGACCGGGATTTGCCGCTTCTGACCGAGCAGCGGTTTTTATTTAAGTTGTTGGTTAACCGATAACCAATAGTTGAAGTCCCGATCTCTTCGCATAGTGATCCGTGACCCTGCCGCTCGCACTATAAATATTTTATTCCAACTGTTCTATATCAGTTATGACAAAAAATTTTGTGTTGATGCATTGCTGTGTTATTCTTTACATGAATATTTATCAAAATTTAATATATTATTATTTACTGACTTTTAAACGCCTCTATCTTAAGAAGAATTAATTTCAATGAAAATTAGATTTCAAAAATTCACAAAATGACTTAATTTCATTTTTTTCACGATTTTTTTAGCAGTTATATTCCAATTTTCATGTAATTTCGTAATTTTTTTGCAGAAATTTGGATTAAAAATTTTTTTTATCAACGTTAAAAATTTTTTTTGACCTGTTTGAGTTGCATTTAAAATTAAAGACAAGTCAAATTTAAATTCCAAATATGTTCTCTATTGCAACAATCCAAAAAAATGCACAATCTATAATAAACGAAAAAAAAAAAAACATTTTTATCATTTATCTATTATTTTAAATTTTATTAAAATTATATATCACAAAATTCTAAAGACAAAAAAATCATTTTTGGAAACACTATATCATTATAAATACTTAGTGTTGAAAAAAAAAAGACTATCTCCATATTTTTGTCAATTAGTGAAAATGTAATTCTGCACTTCCATTTACCGCAACAACCTCCTTATAAATAAAATTGTCATTTTCTGCATTGCGACGTATATACTATCATAAAATATTTACCCCCCTTATTCCCTCTCTAGGCTTTATCTAAAACCAATAAACAACCCCCCGAAAATGCCGCCGCAGAAATGCCATATAATCTAAAATACAATACAACCACTGTATAAATAAGAATTCTCATTATACACGTGCAACAATGCGATCGTTAATGCGCGAGGGCAACAATATGGCCAAGCAGGCATATTCCGGTGGCGTGAATTACACACGGGCCAGAGTGTGTTGTGCGGATCTTTGGCGCGCGCGATCGCTCGCAGTGATCGCAGCTCGTGGTTGGCCATTAAGGTCGCTTCCTAGAGGAGCTAAACGCAAACCGATAGCATCGCTCGGCTATCCGGTTGGGTGTGGTTGCACACATGCACGCGGCTAAAAGCCATTGGACCTCTGCTAGGATAGCTGATGCGCCGCGTTACCGTTAAACACGCTCGTTATGATTTTCCTTGCGCTTATCCAACTGTTCCCGGCTTGCATTCCAGGGTTTAAAGGGTGACAACAGCCGAGCAATCAGTCAGTAATTTTAATTATCACTCGCGTAGAACGACTGGTAATCGCATGGATCTAATCTGCGTGCATCCGCACGGTCGGTAACGAAGGTCCCTATACCGATCAAGACGCCAGATTGCGCTTGGCTCGCTGACTAATTACATTCCTGACCTGGTGGGCTCTCGAGAACGCGCCTGTATCCAATTTCGTATCTCCAATTGGTAGACCGCCCGTCTATACCTTATTTTGATTTGAAAATTTAAGAAAAAAATTAACTAAATTCATTCGCTCGATTGCAAGATCTCGCGTCATTGACAATGTGATTATATAGCCTTCTTTTCAATGACTCTGGTATTGTTCGGGGGAAAAATTACCGTTGGGATGTTGCAGGGAATACATGGAGTGGTTGTAAAACCAAAAGGGTATATTTTTGAAAAGTTGAGAATGCTTTAATTGATAATATCTGAATGTAGATGGGAGTTGGAGAAATTTTGATAAGGACCTTTTTTGTAGGTGATAAAATTCTCTACAAAAAAGGTTTTTTCAAAAAATTTTCTATCTTCAATAGTTTTGGAGATATCGTCATTTAAAATAATGAAATAATTTTGTATCTAGAATTTTTTGTTTTTTAAAAAATGAATTAGTTGAATTCGGAAGGATTTGGGACTTTTTTTAATGTCTCAAAAGGGTCAGTTGGATATTCTTAGAGGTTAGAATTTTTTAAAAAGCATTTAAGGTATAGTTTAGACTAATGTAATTTTTACCATTTTTGTATTTATTGAAAATGGCACCAAAATCGATTATTAATTATTGGAGAATCAAAAATAATTAACAGAAGTAATTAAAATTTTCATATAAATGGAAAATTAACGTTTGAATATTTTTAATTTTCCAAAAAATCAAAAGTATTTATTCCTTTTATGCATTTTTTTTAATAATTAAAATTATTTTGATGTTTAATTATCAATTTTTAATATAATTAGTATTTAGAAATTGTTAATAACTTTTTCCGAAAAAATTATTATGACTCTTCATGTAATTATCAATTAGTTGGATATCTTATATTTCAAAATATTGAAGATCCACTCGAACAGGATAATGTATGGTCTTTGAAGCCTCATATCTGCACCGTTTCAGCTTGATCGCATTGTAAATAATAAAAAAGTTGTTCATTGTTGATATTTCGCGACCCGTATACGACATACGACCGATAAACATCCGTTAAATACGAATTTTATCAAAAGAATGAGTAATTATAAGCGAAAATTAGTCATTATTAATTTTTAAAAAATTAGAATTATTTTTTTCGATATTGCTAATTTTTCGAGAATTATTAATTCGTTCTCGAAGATGACTAATTTTCGCGATATCTCTCAATGTATTTTTCACATTACTAATTAACCGAAGAATTGTATTGTATTTGTTATTATTATAATATTCTTTTCAATTAATTATTTCAATAAATGCATAATTCTAATTTTTCCATTAAAGAAAAATTCGACTTTTATTTATTTCAAATACTCATAGATTAAAAATAAAAATTAATAATTGAAAATTTTTACTTTAATTGGAAATAATGCCTGAAATCATTCAGAAATAATTTTTTTTTTTCACTAGATATCCAACTAATTCTCAATATACGTCATTGTGAAGGGCTATAGGTCACGAGTCCAGTAAACAACCGCGAAGGCCAATATAACTCAGAATGTTTGAGTTTTTCCATAAAATCACTGGAGCATTGTTAGCCCGAAGAGAATACACGGAAGGAGTCGTGTGTTCATGACCCATGACGAGTCCAACACACTATCCCATGGCATGTTCTCCGGGTGGATGGGCCTGCGGATACCACGTACGGTGCCTCCATTACTTTGATATTACTGTACACCAGGCAACGTTTGTACCTCGGCATCTTTGTTTTCCACCGCAAACCATTTCTTCGCAATCTTTTCGCAGCCTAGTTTGCTGATGCCTCTCGTCATTTCCCATTTGTGCTCTTCCGCGAGCGCAAAATCCGCGCATAATCCAACGCGCCACTACTGATGCACCTCAAAGAACTTGGGAAAATCTTGAAGTTATACAAAAGTTAAGGATTTTTTACAGAAAAAATTATAGGATTTCAGAATGTTTCAAATATTTCAATTTAAAATATCTCGGTAAATACTTCTTTTTATCCAAATTTTTCCTCAGATACATGTATAAAGTCAGCGATGCCTCTTTTCATTGAGCCCAAAATTATTAAATTCAGTGCAGTAGTAAGGGAAATAAATCCTTAGCAACGAATGTTTCCCCGATTTTTCGTACAAATCGAAATTTTTATCCTTAGCCAAAAAAAAGAGACATTTTGCTGATTGGTTGTTCGAAATTTTCTCGTGCTCTGGTTGGTTGATTGCAAAAAAAAAACAGCTGCAGTAAATTTCGACATTTTTTCTCGCGTTTTGATTGGTCGATTAAAAAAATACGTGAAATACAGTACGCGTACATGTACTGAATGCTATCGTGTGTATTTTGGACTCGAATTTGAGGTTGTGGATAGTTCTAAAAGGAATTAGGCTGTGTTATGAGTTTTGGGGGATGGAATAAATTTATGACTGCTGAGAAGAAGGAGGAGGTCATCAAGATCGTTTTCTCTCGGAACGAATGTCATCGACGATGCGAGGTCCAGAGGATTTTTGAGAAATTTTCGTTAAGAAAAGAGACTTTAGGGAGATTAATTCATTGAAGACTGCGGAAGATAGAGCTGTAGGTCACTGTTTTAAGACTTTTTAAAGGAGAAAGTGCCCTGGAGAAGTCAATGAATAAGTTCAAACCATCGGAGATGAAGTTTGATTCGCTTTTTCGAGATTTTTTTAGGTTTACTCTAACAAAAATATGTTAAATCCCACAAAAATATAGTTTCACTGTAAAAAAAATTGTTGAAAACTCTTGAAAATTCTATATTTCTAGACATTTAAACCTACTTTGCGAGCCTAAACTAACTAACAAAAGTCAGAAGGTCGTCGATAATTAAAATAATACCCGGTCAAATGCGGTTATAACAAAATAGCGAGTACAAACATATACCTAAAGCACAATTTTTACAGAGCGCGAGTAAAAGTGGAACAAACAATGATGTGCATTAATGCGGAATTAGTTCTTGGATCAAGGTCAATAGGCTTTGGTGGGTTGGTCTAATGCACAATTTTTTCCGAGCTCAATCCCAGCTCAGCTAAAATAATTGCTTCGTTCCGCTGGATCCTCGCAATTACGACGCGAGCGTGCCGACACAGAGGGTAGCCCGCGCGTCTCGTCGCGTCTCCGATATATAACTCTCACCATGATGCATGGTTATTACTGGTCGTCCTTGTCGATCGATTCGCTCCCTCAGCACGAAACCGCAATATGACGAATACCCGACACCACAAAGTCATCGGCGGGCAAAACAAGCATTATGTGGAGGGAGAAAAACATGAGTGCATGTGAGCCATGCAGAAGCTAATGTTGAATTCGTATCACATGTGCTACGCATCCGCGCCTGCACTCTCAATCCAGTCAGTGCACATTCTTACACAACTTAGTATAAATCAAAATGAGAGAAAATTTCACTCATCAACAATCATCATGAATAAATCGATATTTCAATTTTTTTTCACTCTAAAAAACACACGTGAATTAAGTTAAACCACTTTTTTAATATATCTTCAATTAATTTCAATCAAAATTTTTACCATTTAATCAGAGATTAAATAAAAATTCTTGTAAAATAATTTATCCTATAAGATTTGATGATTTTAAAAATTAGATTTTTGTAAATATCTCGAAAAGAACGATGTTAGGGCATTTTTTTGATAAATACTTTTTTGTAGTTCAAAAAACGATCTAAAAAAAAGGTTCTATCAAAAAATTTCGTAACTCTTGTTGTTTTCGAGATATGTTAGAAAATGTGACACTAAAAAACATACAAATCTGTCAATTGTCAAAGAGCACTTTTTTTTTTTCTTTTTTTAAATTATCTCAAAAATAACGAACTTAATCAAAATTTTTATAGAGTACTTTTTTGTAATTTAAAAAAAGATCTATAAAAAAGGTTTCTTATAAAATTAACTCAAGTATCATGATTCTCGAGATATTTACCATAATAAAACGTAATATAAAGTTAAAACCCAGAAATATATATAAAATTTCATTTATACCGTTATATTATTTATTACCTCTATTTCAAGTGGATAAAATAAATAGAAGAAAATGTAAAATATGTTAAAAATGAAAATAGATATATATAAATTCACCTGGATATGAATGGGAAGAATTATGATAATGATGAGATACATTGTTGATAATGTTTTTTAATAAAAGCCCTCATATTTCACAAAGCCAATGACTTTGCCTTCCTGTATCATGATTAACGGCATCATAGAAGTTTACCACTCTACCCCCAGCACGTTTTCACTCTATACCACACCAAGTACATATATTTTCTCGTCTCCTCCCAACGGCGAAAGACCTGAGGCAACGGTGTTTCAACGAGTCGCGTCCACTATACTTGCAATGTTCTAGATTGAACATCGGGATGTGAAATGACCGAGTGAAATGTCTCGGCAATTACATCCGCCTCAAGGAGATATACGTTGATTAATCTGGGTCAATTCATAACTTGCATTGCAATATATTCATATTCAAAAAAATTTAATAAAAACAAATAAACACTCCTATATACATAAAAAAAAAATACAATTTTTAATTATTTATAGTAAAAACACAATTTTTCATTTATTTATTTATTTGTGAAATATAGAATTTTAATTTTTATGAATTAATTCAACTGTTTAAATTGTTGAAAATAAAAAATAAAATTATAAAAAATGTTTATAAACAATCTGGATTTAAAAGTGATGACATTTTTTTATTGTAATCTAATTTTCTGGGAATTATTCATTATTTAAAAATTTAGTGTATAGTAAAAAATTTTGCACACCTTATGCAGAGCAATAGGTGCTCTATATAGAGAGACGCTTCGTTTATTTTTGGTAATATTTCTGGTTAAAATGGTATGGTAGTCAATTAATTTTGATTTAATTATTGTTTTTCAAATAATTTCAGTAAAAAAAAACGTATATCTAAAGAAAAAACTGAAAATTTTTTGTCATTTTTTGATATATCTCAAAAACTACACAAGTTATGGATATTTTTGAAGAGACATTTTTTATAGATCTTTTTTTAAACAACAAAAAAGTACTCTTTCTAAATTTTGAAAAAGTTCATTGTTTTGGAGATAATTAAAGAAAAAAAAAAATACCTGACAAACCTGTAGGTACATTTGCTATAGCGTAGACAGGAAAAAAAATTTTTTTTTTACAATCACATTTTGATCATTTTTTGGAGATTTAAAAATTCGTAAAAACCCTGACAAATAATTGTTTATTTCATTTTTAAAATTTATTTAAAAAACCAAAATTGTGATTAAACATTATATTACACAGAAAAAATGTCCAAAAATATCAACAACAAGTTTATTTTTAATCATAACTGCAATTTTCACTAATATCAATGAAAAAAAAAAAATTTCACAAACAAAATCATCCAAAAAGCCATAAAAAAAATTTTTTTTCAAATCTAAAAACATAATAAAAAATAGTAATATTAAGTTACTACTCTAATTCAACCATTGAAACTCAATTTTTATTGCAATTAATTTTTTTTAACAATTAAAAAACAAAAATCGCAAAATTCCCGAAAATAATTTTTTTCTATTCTTAATAATTCAAAAAATATCCATTTCTATAAACTCTCGATAATTTTTCACAATGCAGAAGCACTTAAAAAAAAAAAAAATACAAAAAATCTAAATAAAAAATGACCACAAAGTATAATAAGATTCTGGTTTACGGTTAATCGACGAGTTATCCGAATGAGCGATCGACCGAGGCTAAATGAACAGCAGAATCAACGAGCAGTTAAGCACAATCTCTTTTGCCACCACCGACTGTGGCCTTTCACCCATCACAGTGTATAGGCGTGGTGCAATATATGCTCTAACCAATTATCCTGCTCGTACGTGAACCAAAAAAAAAAAAAAAAATGGAAGAAAAAGAAAAAAACCAAAGACAATTGACTGAAGATAATTATCCAAGAGAATTTATGTGCGGGATATTTATCGATTGATGGTCTAAATCCACTGCACGTCACAATTTTTGAGGCTGTACAAACACAGAAGAGTGTGTAATGGATGAGATGCCTAGTGTAGGCGAGTCCGCGTTGGCTATACTCAAGTTCACGGCCTCGCGCGCGAAGAAAAGACCTCGTATGTATGTTACATGGCAATATAGAGAGAACATACGCGAAAAGCATAATCGCGCGGCGTGCTGGTGCGGAACGAAGTACCACACCCACGGGGGGTCGAGCAAAACTCCATTTTGTGTCCTATTCATCCTGGAGAAGCTTTTAATGCACTAAACGACTATCGCCATATCGCAGTGACGCCATCTTGCAATTTATTTTAAAGATGGAATTAAAACAACAAAAAATTCCAGACATTTCCTGCACTCGGTTATACGCATACTACCATCCATTCTTTTTTTTTGTTTTACGTTTTATAAAAAATTCTCGAGTTCATTTTTTTTCAGGGGATGAAAAACAAGAAATATAAATCCTACGATAAAATTGAAAAAAAGTATTTAAAAAATATAAATAAGATATCCCCCCCCCTCCCCACTCCCAAAAAAAGTTTTTTAGAGTTTTCCAGAATGCTGTAGAATTTTGCAAAAACTTAATATTTTCGAATAAAAAAATTCTAGAATGTTCTTATAATTATTCAAAATTTTTTAGAATATTCTAAAATGTTAAAAAATATTCTAGAATTCCTTAAACATATTCTAAAATATTCTAGAATATTTCAAAATGGTTTAGAATTCACGTAAAATATTGTAACAGTATTCTAAAATGTTTTATAAAATTTTATTAAAATATTTTAACAATGTTCTAAAATATTCTAGAATTAATTAAAAGTATTCTTGAATGATAATAAATGTTTAATAATATTAAATGTTTCAGAATGTTTTAAAATTGTGAAAAAAATATTCTAAAATATTTTCAAAAAGTACAAAAATATTCTAGAATTCCGAACAATAATCTAAAATAATCTAGAATTATGCTCTAGAACTTTTTAGAATATTCTAGAATTCCCCAACAAAAATTAGAATGTTCAAAAATATTCTAGAATTAAATTAAATTTTTCTTCAATTCTATATAAAATTTTTCTAAATATTCTAGAATTCTACAAAGAATATTCTAAAATGTTGTAAAATGTTTTGAAATATTTAAAAGTATAATTCTTAGAATTTTCTAGAATTAAATTAAATTTTTCTTTAATTTTTTTATTGATAAAATTCTCTTCAGAATTTTTTTGAATATTTTAAAATTTTATAAAAATATTCTAGAATATTTTAAAATGTTTTGAAACATCGAAAAACAATATTCTCCAATGTTCTCGAATTAATTAAATTTTTCTTCAGTTTTTTAGTTGATAAAATGTTATCTAGAATTTTTCAGAAAATACTAAAATTCCACAAAAATATTCTAGAATATTTTAAAATGTTTTGGAACATATCGAAAAATAAAATTCTTGAAATGTTCTATAGAATTAAATCAACTTTTTCTTCAATTTTTTTATGAATAAAATTAATTGAAAAATCAATATTTATTACAAAATCGTTTACAAACTGAAATTCAACCCCTCTATTTCATTTAAAATTACCTCTAATTCATTTTTTCAACTTAGAAAAAAAAAAGACAAGTTATTCTGAATTCAATCTTGATTTTAATAAGAAAACCAAAACTATTCAATAATTTAAGTTGCTTTCTGTAAATGGAGCAGTGTCAGTAAGACTCAAACCCTATTATACGTCGAAAAGCAGTACGCCAGAAACGAGAGAGGAAGAGACGAGAGATGATTCGATAGACTCTTCTTTTACGATGGGCCGGTTCCTGTCGTCGATGGGGCCCCGATATTTATACTCGTCCGACCGGATTGTGCAGCCAAACTGAATGGAGAGCGTGGATGAAAAACAATCTTGGAAAGTCGTTGAAGACGTTGAGAATTTACTGGCTCATCGTATATTTACGTTCAAAATTAATTTCTTTTTTATTTATTTTTCTTAAAATTTTTTTTCACAACCAGCCAAAGTAAAATGAGATCGTTTTTTTGCCTCGGCGGCCATTGTTTGGCTAGATTTCAAAGAGATCGTATTTAGCATCACATTAAATTTCATTACAAGATCAGAAAAAAGCCTCGTCTTTTTGTCTCTCACCTATGAGACGCTTTGTTTTCGTTTTTTTTTTTTTCTCTCCCTCTCTCATTTAGAGGTTTTAGTGGAGAGAAAAAGGATTAATGGTCCAACAGCAGCATGACAGACACTCGACATTCGATAAGATCGCTTCTTTTCTCAAAGCCGCTCACATGTGTGAATGCCATACGCACATCGACGACGATTAAATCGTGATCATATCTTTTACTTGGGTATATGTTATATGCGTCCTCGAATTTATGATTATCCAGACACTTCAAACAAGAGTTCCTTCTTCAGTTCTTATTCAAGGTAACACCACAAACTTACAACTGGAAAAACCGATTTTTTCGGTTTATTGTCACGTAACGACCATTTCAAGACTTTAGTTCCCCTCATAAATTTAAATTATTACTATATTTTTAACAAATTAATTTATTACTATCATAAAATAAAGATTCAATCATTATTTTATCGGATTTGTATTAAAATGTTACTAAAACTTGTGAAAACGTGATTTTTCAAATTCAATTTTCTGATAAATATGTCGATAAAAAGGGTTCTTAACGGTGGTTTCTGATTGCCAATGGATCACTAGACCTATCTCAACTAATAACAAGTTGATAAAAAATTTTCAGTCAAAGATTTGCGGTTTTTAACTTTTAAAGTTTTCGAACGTGGAAAACGAACTTCTGTTAAGATAGCAGTTTCTCAAGATTTTTATCGGTAGATCTTTTTCAAATTTCAGATACATTATTTTGGGGTAAAAAAACGGAACTTTACAAAGTTTAAAAAATTTTCACCGATTAGAAACACAATAAAAACTTGCGTCTTCTACGGTCTCGATTTTTCAAATTCAATTTTCTGATAAATATGTCGATAAAAAGGGTTTTCAACAGTAGTTTCTGATTGCTAATGGATCACTAGACCTATCTCAACTAATAACAAGTTGATAAAAAATTTTCTGTCAAAGATTTGCGGTTTTCAACTTTTAAAGTTTTCGAACGTGGAAAACGAACTTCCGTTAAGATAGCAGTTTCTCAGTATTTTCATCGACAGATCTTTCTCAAATTTCAGATATATTATTTTCAAGTAAAAAAACTAAGTTTTACAAAGTTTAAAAAATTTTTACCGATTAAATGCAAAGATAGAAATTTTCAAAAATCTCAATTTAAATGTAAATTCTCATGGGTACTAAAACGATTTGACGAAATCAATGATTTATGATAGAAATTTGATACTATATTGAAAAATATACGAAATTTAATAGTTTGGCAGTTAGAAAAATGAAGACAAACTGACGATTAAGCCGGGGTATTAGCGCGAGGATATAAAGTGAAATATACAAGTGCTAAGAACTCACAGATCGTTTCGACGACTCAGCACCATGTTGTTTCATAATCTCCAGTGGTGCGGGTATCGATGGCTTGCCGAGATACCAATCTTCCCGAGGATTGTGATTGTCTAGCAGCTTAAGCAGACGCGGCACATTTACATAGTTGTCATCATCAAAATGGCAGAACCACCTGAAAGAGAGGAAAAAAACGAAACGAATTATTAGACAGAGTTGTAATCAATCCTTCATTTTGTCTCATGTCAGTCGCGTATATATATACGTATTAATTTATGTGTGTGTAGTACATCGGAATCATTGGACAACTGTCGGGAGACATCAGTGAGGCAATATACACGATTAATTATCAAAAAATACATATCCATCTCGATATGTCTGTGTCAGTCAATCTGAAATGCATTTTTCTTTTTATTTATATTATTCAACTCAATCCATTAATCAGTCCACTCATTTATTTATGAGAAGTAGTTTTATATGATTGATTGGTAGAGAAATTGGTAAACATGAATAAACGGTGCATGAGTATAAATATTCCAAAAAATCGAGAAATTATACAGGACATTAATAAAATTCAAGTTCTTAAAAAATTTATATGTACTACAATTTAAAATACAGTTTTTGA
Source organism: Macrocentrus cingulum (assembly GCA_002156465.1). Lineage (NCBI taxonomy): Eukaryota > Metazoa > Arthropoda > Insecta > Hymenoptera > Braconidae > Macrocentrus > Macrocentrus cingulum. The sequence goes on along the minus strand of MVJL01000160.1, from coordinate 41,299 downwards.
TGGTTTTTGTTTTTGTTTTTCAATGGAAAAAAAAAAATTCATGAAAACTTGTGTGCAACGAAATATTTTATTTTTATTTTTATTTTCTTAATTTAAAAACAAAAATTAATTTAAAACAATTATTTATTAAATTTTGAAATATCACAAAATTCATTTTTTAAACGTATAATGAAATTAATTTAATTTAAAGGGTTAAAACAAGATTTAAGTGAAAATGGAGCCTAATTTTGGAAATGCTGTTTTTTTACAATGAAATTTTTTTTTTTTTTAAGCTACTTCGGAGATTAAGAAATACTTTTTAAAATTTGTATACACCTTGGGGTTGTTTTAAAGATCGCCGGTCATCCCCTAAACCTCAAATTTATCGGATTTGACGAGAAATAAACCACAAACTTGGTGTTAAATGTTCTGCTAAGCGATGATATTTTTTTAAAAAGCTAGTTTAGAGTCTTAAAAGCAACCAAAAAAAATTTTCAACCCTTATTATCATTTTAAAAAGAATCAGCGACCCGCTAAACCTCAAATTCATCGAATTTAGTGAGAAATAATTATAAAATATATTCTTTAAAGCTTTATTTAACTATTGATATTTTGTTTAAAGTTAGTTTAAAGTTTGAAGAGCACCCTAAAAAATTTGCAACCCCCTAGAGTCGTTTTAAAGATCATCGTTCACCCTCTAAACCTGAAATTCATATTATTTATCGAGAAATAATCATATACTATATTGTTTAATGTTCTTTTACGTCTAGAAAATATTAAAAAATTTTTTTATAAAGCCGAGTTTGGAAAAAAAATAATCTAAGCGTGATAACGAAAAATACCACTTGACTCGAATAATGCCAAATTCAATTACCCTAAAAAAAATGTCGAATAAATATTTATCATATTTCATATTTTATTTTTGTGATATTTCAAAAAATTGAGACAACAGTAAATACCAAAAAGACTTCATAATTTATTTGTGTTCATTCAAATTACAATAACTCTCTAACTAAGCAAGATAACGAAAAATATCACTCAATCTAAATAATAAGAAATTCAAATCTCTAAAAAAAATGTAGAATAAATTTTTTTCAAATTTCCCTTTATTTTCAAGATATTTTGAAAAATAAGAATTTTCAAAAAATCCATATCTCTAAAAATTACGATACACTCAAAAAAACTTTATTCCACATTTCATAATCAAACAATATGGCACCTAAATTCCTCACAAAAAAAATTGAATACATTTTTTTCAAAATTCCCCGTAGTTTTTAAGATACTACTAATTTTTTAAAATATTCATGTTATTTTAAATATCTTCAAAATAACGATAAATATCAAAAAAATTTATTAAACATTTTTTATAGGAAATTTTATCCTCTATCATTTCACTCTAATAATATTTTTCGTTATTTCAATTATTTCTCGAGTTATCGTCAAAAAACTGAAGGAAATGACGAAAAAAAAAAAAAAACAAACAAACAAACAAACAAACAAAAACTACCATTTTCACCTGAGAAAAAATTTATTTTTCAATTTTAAATAAATAAAAAAATAAATAATAAATTTTTCAATTTATTTTTCATTTTTATAAATACTCTTTTAAAGCCATAGACTGCATATATTCTTTTTTGTTTTTTTTTTTTTGTTTTTTCAGCTTTTTGACACTCAACTGGTCGTGATTTATGGCAGGAAATTAACACCGAGTAATTATAACCTGAACAATCGGATGATTAGGGCAAAAGAGTGGGTCTCCCACGAGCAGGAGCTTTCAGTCGTGGGAAAGGCACACGAAACAAGCCCTTTGAGTGCAATGCGCAACAGTATATTAGAGTCGCCACGCGCATGAAATTTCCCTGCGTGCTGGTGGCACATCAAGAGTCATACTACCCGCGTGTGTTTTTATTCGGGGGAGAGTTCCGGCACGTGGCGTGCTCGTTAAGCATCAAGCAATGTCAAAGACTAAGAGGGTGAAGAGACGACGAACTGGTGATTTATTCTTTTTCTACTTTGGCGCATGATTATGGGAATCAGTCCACCCCACATTCCCACTGGCTGCCATTGACCTGCTGCCGATGTGCAACCAGTTAAAACATCCATCTAGAAGCAATTTGCGCGCCAGGAATTTCTGATAAACAGTCGATATCTGTCCTATAGTACGTACACCCCAGATGTGTGAATTGAAACTGCACTGGCCGTGGATTGAAGCAGTTGCAGAAAATCGCGATAACCACAAGCAAACTTGTTACACGCTGATTTCAACTTTGAGATATCAGCCTCTCCTCGCGCGCTTTGCACGACAGAAGATATCGTATTATCCATGGAAAAGCTAAGTGCACACTCGCACGACGTGATGCTACTGATCCCTGTCTCTGGCTATAATTCCTTCTAGATCCGCGCCACAGACGCTAATTTATCCGGCAAAAGTCGATTAGTTGGATATCTGGAGGAGTCATCCATCGTTGCGTGTTATATTGTCATAAGGATTATTTCTAACTTGGTTTTTTTTTTTGGAATAAATTTTAAATAATAAAATTATGGTATTTTATTTAAAGTGTTTTGTATTTTTTAGCAAGGGAGACTGGACTCGATTGAAAAGTGATGATTATTAAGTCATGAGTTTTGGTACAATTGTTTTTAGCAGTATATTATTCTCCCATGAAAATTTATAAAAATTTAAATACAATGATCGGTTATATTTTTATTGATAAAAAACTTTTTGGCTTGATCTCCGTTCAAATTGACATCTAGCAGGTTGCAGTTGAAATACTCTTTGGTTTTAATTGAAGATTTGCAATTAAAGTGTCCTTATTTTCAATAAATTATTCTTTTTATTCGTTAGCAATTATTTATTAATGAAAAACATTTATTATTGCATTGATAAACTGAAAAATTGAATTTCTCTGGATTTTGAATACAGGGGATATTTTTTTATTTTCACAACAATACGGACATTTTTTATTTTTTAAATAATTTTCAAAGTATATTAGATAAATATTTTTTTCTAGCAGGTTGCAGTTGAAATACTCTTTGGTTTTAATTGAAGATTTGCAATTAAAGTGTCCTTATTTTCAATAAATTATTCTTTTTATTCGTTAGCAATTATTTATTAATGAAAAACATTTATTATTGCATTGATAAACTGAAAAATTGAATTTCTCTGGATTTTGAATACAGGGGATATTTTTTTATTTTCACAACAATACGGACATTTTTTATTTTTTAAATAATTTTCAAAGTATATTAGATAAATATTTTTTGAATTTGAAATTTTTTAGAATATTTCAATGAGATTTTTAGACGCTTTTACAATCGACACCACAGGCAGTATAGACAGATTTATATGCTTTTAGGGATAATGTTTATTTATTTAACTCATTTTTGTAGTTAATTCTTAAAGCTCATAAACTATTATTTAACGTAGTATATCGTCCAAATTCATACGTAATAAATAATAAGTGTAAAATCAGAAAAAAAACAGCAACGCCTGTTACTATTTCGACACCGTAAAACGGTAAATATTTTATTCCAACTGTTCTATATAAGTTATTACAGATTTTTAAACGTCATTGTTTAAATTGGCACTGTGTTTCAATTGCGTCCAGTCTTTCTTACCTTAAAAAAAATTAATTGCAATGGAAATTAGATTTTAAAAATTCACAAAACAACCGAATTTTTCATTATTTCAAATTGTTTTTCATACATTTTAAAAAATTAGAATTTTCAAAAATCAGTATATCTCAAAATCTTCAAGTGTTACAAAAAACTTTATTCCACCTTTTTTGTAGATAATTCAATCCTCAGTCATTCAACTCTCATAACATTTTTCATTATCTCGTTTATTTATCGAGTTATTACGAAAAAACCAAAAAAAAAATCACTGAAAAGAGAATTCCCCTCACATAATTCTTCTAAAAAAAACGTCTAAAAAAATTTTTTATCTATTCCAAGTGTCTTAAAACTCATTTTAGATACAAAAATATATTATAATACGATCAGTAACTATCTTGTTAGTTTTAGAAACTTATTAAAACGTAAAATATATACTATAAATTTTGTTTTACCAAGTTTAATGAAAATTTCATAAAAAATTTAACAAAAGTATTGATATTTTTGTACAGGTGTGTTGAATACAAAAGAAAGTTAATTAGGAATTTGCCTGTACAATGACTATATAAGGTATTATAGTGGGCTTTGTGCATAAATTTCTCGTTGGAATATTACGAGCAGTACAGAAGCGCAAAGAGGAAGGAGTATAAGAGCCCGAATGTCTAATTTGAGTTTCATCTAGCCTGGGAGAAGGTACATAGTAGTATATATGCGGCAAAGCTATAGAGGGTGCACATCAGAGAAACGTGTTATACGGACAAGTGACTTGCACTGGTGTGGCCAGATACCAGCGTCACGGACAATTTACGCTGGACTGCTATTCATTTTGTTTTACCTTACTCCTTTATATCTATCTCCGTCTTTTCTTTCGCTTTATATTACCATTTTCTGCAAACTTAAGTATATCCATGCTGCGGAAAATGCGCTCCTGTATATATTTTTTTACAAAGAGACTTATGCTATTTCTTTTATTAGCCTAAACTATGCGATCCGAGTCAGTGAATGAGAAAATTTACTGCAGACAAAGTCTAGCTATTGAAGATTCATCTTTCTTCCCGTATAAAAAAATAATAAAAATTCATTTTATCATATTTTTCGAAATATCAGTTGTTTTTAGAAATTTTTTTTTATTTCAAAATATCTCGATAATGAGCCTGAATATCGGAAAAATCTATTCGACCTTTTTTGTAGATAATTTAATGCTCAATCATTTAGGTGGAATGATATTTTTCATTATCTCGCTTGGTTACTGAGTTATCACTAAAAAATGAAAAAAAAATTCAAGTTAAAATGACAGAATTCGAGATAAATTAAAAAAAAAATTTTTTTTTGTTATTATAAAACAATATTTTATTGAAAAATGAGATTTCAAGACTTGTAGATCGATAAATATTTAAATCACGGGTAAAAACGATTGTACATAAATATTTTTTTCGAAACATCGATTTTTAAGAATTTTTATTTTTCAAAATATCTCGATAACGAAGCGAAATATCGAAAAAATCTATTCGACCTTTTTTGTAGATAATTTAATGATCAATCATTTAGGTCGAATGATATTTTTCATTATCTCGCTTAGTTACTGAGTTATCAATAAAAAATGAAAAAAATTTCACGTTATAATAAAATTAAGCTTATAGAGATGAATTTCAAAAATAATGTTTTTGCATGTTTAAAAACATACATTGTTTATTGAGATTAATTCTGCTTGAATTTTTTACGACATTAACTAATTTTTTTCGGTAAACTATAATAAAAAACATTTATTTTATCTTAGAGATTTAATTTATACGAGCAGTTTGACACATGATCCGAAATAAGATAATAATCGATTTTATGCTTTTAAAAGCATTTCCAGGAGAAGAAATTGAAATCTTTTTCTTTTCAGTCCTTCGTTCTGCTAATTTACACCTGTTCCAGGCTTTAGGTAGATAAAAAAAAAAAAATTTATTTCATCTAAAAATGGACTTTTTCGGGTATTTAAATGCATTACTATTAAAAAAAAATCCAAAATCAGCATTTTTTAAAATTCATTTGCAATTCTTGCATGTTTAACGACAATAAATTATCATCAATTCACATTTAAAAAAATTAATTTTATGTTTTTTGACCCTTAAATTCATAAAAAAAAATGCTTTCAGCTAATCTGAGATCCTAAAATCACTAATTTTTTAAGTATTCCTCAAAAAATAAATCTAAAAGTATTTTATTAACCATTTTTCAACCGTATTTTACTCTTTTAACCATTAAATAAATTATTTCACCCTTAAACAACCCCTTTTCATCATTTTTGATCAATTGTAAAGTTTAAAATTTTTAATTTTTCAAACTATTCGTCGAGAAAAAAATTTTTTTTTTAAATTTTTTTATTATTTGACAGTATTTCACACCCATAACTACGAAAAAAATTATTTTACCATGAAACAATCCCTTCAGATTACTTCTGATCATTTTTAGAGTTCGAAAAATTTAAATTTTTCAAAATATTCACGAAGAAATAAATAAAAAAAATTTTTTTTTGACTGTATTTCACCCTCATATCTATAAAAAATTATAAAACAACCCTTTTAATTGATTTATAATTTTTTATAGAATCCAAAAATTTATATTTTTTATAATATTCATCATTTAATAAATTAGAAAAAAAATGTTTCTTTTATTATTTGACTGTTTTTCACCCTTATAACCATAAATAAAATTATTTTACGATAAAACAACCCCTTTATATTATTTCTGAACATTAAAAAAGTAAAAAAATTCCAAATTTTCAAAAAATTTCTTCAAAAAATAAATTTAAAAAACTTTTTTATTATTTTTTGATCATTTTTTGCCTTTACAGTCATTAAAAAAAATGAAAACCTTAATTAAAAATTGAAATTTTATCATAAAAAATAATTTATAACTCGGATAATAAAATTTTTAACACCCTAAAGGTGTCAGAAAATACAATCAGTAGGCACTATTACTGAGTTTGTGCACGAAAAATGCATGGTAAAATTATTGATTATTATTATACCGAATTCGTGCAGCGGTATATCTCGATCATACCTGCATTAGCCAGAGGGGCTTGGTGGCTGCAAAGTCTGCGAGCAATTCAACTGGGCAGTACAGTCATTTATTTCTAGTCACGCCCTACGAATTGCTCCATAATGACCCACGTCGCTATAGAGAGCTCTGTACTGCTGCGAAAAAAAAGGTGCTCACGCCGATAATAATAATTTCATCTAGCATATCCTGAGCACGAAAAATAAATAGATAAAAAAAATTATATAATAACCTGAAAGAAGGAGAAAAAAAGATGCGAATGGACGGAATAAGTGCGCGAGAGTATAGCATCTTGGTGCGTTCAGGGCTGTTGCCACCGTGCACGCGGCATAAATTAAGCTGCATCGTCATGTATAACCATAATATACACAATTCGGAATATGCAGGATAAACTTAACATAACACAGGCCAAAATATTTAACCATTTTTATGGTAAAATCTTATATGACGTGAAAAAAAAATTTTTTTTTCTAGCTAAAAAATTTCTTTAAAATTTATATCTAACAACAAATAAAATTCTATAATAATTCGAGAATATAAGAAAATTAATTAAAAAATTTTTTTATCAAAATATATCGTTTAAATCTTGTAATTTTCGTGATTTTTTTCGATTTTTTAACGATAACTCATTAAATAATGAAAATAACAAAAAATTTTATTAAACTTAAATAATAGTAAATAAAATTTTCTATAAAAAATGTTAAATAAATTTTTTTGATATTTTACGTTATTTTTGAGATATTTTTAAAAAATAAAAATTTCAAAAAATCAATAGTATCTCAAAAACTACGGGGAATTTTGAAAAAATTCATTAAATGTTTTTTGTGAGAAATTTAATTGCCAATTGTTTTACTAGAATGATATTTTTTGATATTTTGCTTATTTACCGAGTTATTGCTAAAAAACTAAAAAAAAATCACGAGAATCAAGATAATGCTTTGTTAAAAAATTTATATAACGTTTATATGTTCTTGTATAGAGTTTTCATTGATGATTTTTTATTTTTTTTTTTTCAAAGTTTTTTTAAGCCTTATTATTATGCTGGTTTGAAATAACAGTCATTAATAATGTATTCAATTGTCACCCAACCTATAACTGAACCTGGTGATGTCCAACCTACTAATGACCGTATACAACGCTTGCTAACGCTCATTTAACTAGCCAGGAAATGATATGCTACCCTGAGGCACAATCCTTTCAAGGTACAAGTCTCCAAGAAGAAGGGATGATCTTGACGAAGGACTAAGGAGACTTTATCTTCTGTTCTGCACCTGTGCTGTCCACCACACTCGTACTGACATTTTAAGTCATGCATGACCATTAAAAACTCATAAATTAAGACGAAATTTCAAAAAACCGGACGTATACAGACGATCCTTTAACTGTTAAACAATTTACAGTGTCAGAAAACTATGAGTTTATGGGAAAAAAAATTTAAAATTGGATTTTTAACGGTTTACAATCGAACTAGACACGAATTTTTTTAATTATAAGACAATAAAATACAAGTTAATGTATCTAGGATGAGTTTTAGAACGTTTAATTGAGATGAAAAAATTTTTTTATCTTTTTTTTCTACGTTTTAAGGGGCACCCGTAAGAAAAAACTCCATTGAGAGTCGATTTCCATTGGCAATTCCCATTAGTTGCCACGATTACTTTTGTATTTCAATGGGGAATTGAAAATGCAAGGGGCTTTGTCAATGGAGTTTTTTTTTTTCTACGAATATCTGTGGAAAATCTTGTTATTTTTGTTCATTTTTTTCTAGTTTTTTGCTGATAACTCTGTAAATACGCAAGATAACAAAAAATATTATAAATGTTAATTGATAGAGGATTAAATTTCCTACAAAAAATGTTAAATGAAATTTTTTTGTATTTTCTTTACTTTTTGAGATATTACAGATTTTTGAAAATTCTTATTTTTCGAAATATCTAAAAAAAGACGAAAAATATCAATAAAATTTATCTGAATTTTTTTTCAGGAAATTAAATTTCTTATCATTTGATTTTAGTAACATTTTTCATTATTTTGCTTAGTTACCTTGTAATCAGGGGAAAAACTAAAAAAAATACAAAAGTTAATTTTCATTTTTCAAAATATCTCGAAAATAACGAAAAATATCAAAAAAGTTTATTTTACATTTTTTTTAGAAAATTAAATTTCCTATCGTTTGAGTCCTATAACATTTTTCATTATCTCGCTTATTTACAGAGTTATCAATACATTAATGAAAAAAAATATATATTATACACTTTTTCACTATAACCGAAGCATGTTTTGGCATTTTTACCACCAAAAAAAATGATTAATTCATTAAAAAATTGAGGAAATATCTGCACGAATTAATATACTGGTTATATTATATAGCTTTCAGCAAGAACAATGATTAGTTGGAGCCACTACGTCTCCAAACACGTGTATCCTCCTGCTGAGCAACGAGAATACACATATCCACGTGTGTTTCGACATGCAAAAATAAATTGCCAAAGGCATTTATGCTAAGCAGAACATCGTGGCGAGCTACATATATACTTTGGAGTCACCGGATAGGCCAATAAATATGCCAAGGAAAGAAGTAAATAAAAATGATGAGAAAAATATTAAAATAAAAAAAGAAATCGAGTATTGGCAAGTTTTCTGGATACTTGATACCTTTATCAGGGTGATATGAACCGCGAGATTTTTCGCTTGCAACATATATTCGGTTACATTTTGCAATACGATTCCACGTGGATTTATGCATCCATCAGTTGCAATACCATCATCATGAGCCACTAAGTGAAAAGTCAGACGCGACACGAGCGTCTTTGTTTGGTATTACTTTTTGCTGGATAAAAGTTATTGTGTACTGCGCATCGTCGCGGCGGATGTAGCAATGAACCGCGCGGTCAGTCAACGAGTCTCTTCCGGGGACACGACTGTGCGCATGCAATATTACATTGATAACAGAGAAATTGCTGCTGCCCCATCGCCAACAGCGAGACCGAGTGCGAGCATCGGCATTAAAAAAAAAAAGTCTTGTGATCTTCAGTGCGTGCCTCTTGACATATAATGGAGGACTCAAGTTTTACCATTCGTTGCAATCAATGGACCCATTCATGATGATCAACAAGTTTTACAAATAAGCCACTCAAAACTTGATAAACGATGAAAAAAGAAAGAAAATTCGAGATGGTTTGTTGATTGTGAGAATATTGTGAAAAATTTGCAAGATATATGGGTTTAAAAATGATTAAAAATGATAATTAGGCTTAAAAATATTTAATAATCATGAAAATCGCTATATATCGAAATATATCGAAATATATCAAATGTGATTTATGGATAAATCTTGATATATTTTCGTGTATTAACGAAATTATGAGTCAATCTACTCTCCAGAAGTACTTGATCATCAATTATCGCAATATATCGAAATATATCGAATGCGATATTTGAGTGTATTTCAATTTATTTCGATAAATCTAACCGATTTTTAATGAATTTCAACTCGAAAAGTCTTTAATTACGATATATCGAAATATATCGAAATATATCGAATGCGATATTCGAGCGAATTTCGATATATTTTGAACATTTTATCAAATTTCGGGTGAAAACGACCTCCTAGAGTGCTTAATTATGATATATCGAAATATATCGAATGCGATATTCAAGTATATATCGATATATTTTAGTTTTCCAGTTTATTTAAGGCCAAAAAAAGGTATTTCAAAATGAAAATTTTTGTGTTAACTCTAAACGACTTAATTAGTAACTCCCTCGGTTGGCTGACATAAAATATAAAATTTATCAAATTGGTTGACATGGTTCATGGAACTATAGAGGCAAATGAAGGGCGGTAATTTTCATCGTTCGCTTCATCTCATTCTCATCAACGTATAACAGAGTGCTCGACGTTATAAATCTTGGCTTGCAATCCCGACTCTTAACGACGAGATGACCAGTGACGGCGCGCGGGATGAGTTGGCATGCAGGACACGTTTAATGTCCCAGATAAGTTGTTGGTACACCCGGTCTTATCCACGGAATCAATGTAACTGATGTATATACGTTTATATGGCTTTTCGTCTTTTCAACCGGCTGAATTTAATTAATACATTTTATACACGCTGCCAAAGTAAAGTGGGTATTTAGTTTTGGATGTTTGCAAGGGAGCCAATGCTTATATTGCTTAATAGTCAGCTGCAAAAGTGTGTTCATATGTGTATATACCTTTACTCGCTTTGAGCTTTTACGGCTTGCCCTGCACTGATGGGCACAGAGAAAGAATATTTCATGCTCTCTGAGCACGGTCAATTTCTCGTTTGTTCTATTCAAACGATTCTATACTTCAATTTGCATCCATATTTCTGGCAAATTTTATCAGTCAATCATACGGAAAATAGGCTCATCGATTTCCCAAGCCAATTGTTATATAGTCTGAATTGTAAAATAATAAATAAATAAGCACAAACTTTTAGAAAATCAAAAAAAAACTTCGTTTTTTCAAAATATTTTTAATTTATAGAAAATTAGTATGTGCATGCCCATTTCACATATGGGTCAGCTATAGTTATTTTATTTAAAAATAATGCTATATAGGGAGTAGCTGATTTTTTTTTTTTAGGATTTTTGAAATTTTAAACACTGTATAGAAAAAATATCGCGGAAAAAAAAAAACGTTTAACGTTTAAAATAGCGTAATTTTACATGAATATTATACTTGGAAATATATTTTTTAATCTTGTGCAGAAATTAATAAAATGGCAATATGCGAAAATTTTCTGGAGATGTCCTGCACTCACTAAAAATACTAAATTCATGACGAGAAATAAGACTAATAATACAAGACAAAATTCTTGATGAAAAATTATAATAAATTTAAAAAAAAGAAAAAAACAAAGAACAAGAATTTAATTTTGGATTTAGTCTTATTTTTTTGTCTTGAATCTATAGTCTTATTATTTGTCGTCAATTTAATCTTGTAATTATTGTGTAACAGGGTTAAATTGTTTGACAATTTCAATGCGAAACGTCGTCTTTTTTGAGACAAATATCATTTTTTTACCTTTTTAATAATCAAAATTTTTCAAATCAAATGCCGTAACTCAATGATAAAGAGTGAAAACCACTGATAATTTTTTTTCAAGTTCGATATAACCTTCTTATCAAAAAATATAAACAAGAAACTATTTTATTTGAAGTTTCGATATAATTTATAGTAAATTTTCAGAATAATCTAAGTATGAGACATATAGGCCGTGGTTTAGTTTTAGTCAAACTGCAAGTAAAAGCAGACCAAGAACTTGCAGAGACGCATTTAGCGTATGTATATAAGGGGGTCGCGAAGCAAAGGGGATGGAGCAAAAGGATTGAAAGGCGTCATCCGATCGCAAGGCTGGTATCAGGTGCAAACCAGTTTCCGAAGCGACGCGCAACGAAACCACACCGGGTGAATCTGCAAATAGCGACGTGCACGCAACCATATCACAACGAACGACGCGCAGGGTTGCTTATATTGCCCAAGGTTTTACACTGTACATATCCCGTCGTTTTATGGCCGTTTCGTATTCTGTATCACAACAATTTTCCTACCAGTCTTTTTTTACTTTTGTTTTGCATTGAAGTTTAAATATATTTCTCCGTCGTTTTATGGCCGTTTCGTATTCTGTATCACAACAATTTTCCTACCAGTCTTTTTTTACTTTTGTTTTGCATTGAAGTTTAAATATATTTCTTGTGACATTAAGGAGTTACGATATGGCTATATATATCCGAAAATGAGAGAAATTCAAAACGTCATATCTCCGATATTAAATCAGTCAGAGGCCCAATTTTGATTTCATTAGATTCAAGTGCCATATTGGCTATCCAAAAGTGGTATTATAAAAACTTTTTTGTTAATTCGTTGATTAAAAAATCAATTTTTTAAAAATCAAAAAAGTTCCAGCAAAACAAAAATGCTATCCAAAAGTGGTATTATAAAAACTTTTTTGTTAATTCGTTGATTAAAAAATCAATTTTTTAAAAATCAAAAAAGTTCCAGCAAAACAAAAAAACTAACCATTTATTGCTCTGTATTTTCTGCAGCTATATTTCAAGTTTTATTTCAATTCGTTCCACTTTGTTTACGAGAAATTGGGAAGTTTAAGCCACATTTTCTCATAAACCAGGTGGTGAAATGATTTAAAATTTAAACCATACATACTCGATCATAAGACCATTAATTGACAAAAGTTTCAAATCCATGGAATTTTTTTCATGTTATCATCGAAACTCCTTAAGGGGTTTATATATGTATAGTGCTTGGGTTCTCAGATATTTGAGTTGGTTTAAATCGACTGAAAAGAGAGTTGACAATTGGTTATTGTCATAAACATTAATTTAAGTTGCTGATCGACAACCACGCGATGTATATATCGTGATGACAAGCGCCATTTAAATCAATTGAGTCAGATCGATTGGAATTACTTGTGGCTGACTATTAATTTAACCATTGAAAATAATATTTGAAAAACAATTCAAATTGATTTTTGAAAAAGAATGTGTGTTTTATGGACAATTCGATTTTGAATGAATTGATTTTTGAATTAATTAAAAATTATTTCAAATGCAAAATTTGGTTTTTAAAATTAGTAGAATAATTTAAAAACAAGGATATTTTTAATAGTTATTTGAAAATTTCAAAATTTACGATCGAATTTTGTAAAAAAAAAAAAATTTTTCAACGCATCAAAATAGTGTTAGAAAATAAGTCAAATGACAATATTTTACCTTAAACTTGATTTTGAAAGTGTTAAAAAAGTCTATAAATTTTCGATTTTCAAAATTCGAATTTTTCAATTAAAAAAAAAAAAAGTATAGTTTAATCGATTTAAAATCACTTAAAACGAATTTTAAAATTTCTTTTTTGAAAATCAAAAATTTTCTCAATTTTCTCTACACCCTCAAAATCTTTTTTGAAAAAAAAATTTTTTCTACCTTTAAAAAAATATCTTTAAATTAACCAAAATAAAAAAGTCAAAAAATTACCATAAATTTTCGATTTTCAAAATTTAAACGAAGAAATAAATATATATAGCTAAATCAACTCAAAATTAAACGTATATTTTTAATATCTTTTTTAAATCAAAAATTTATTTAATTTATCCCATTTCTCAAAAGTACAAAAATAAATAATAAAACTTATCTCACATCTATAGATTTGAGGTAAAATATTGCGGTTAATTAATTCGAAAAACAATTTTTTTTTTTTTTTCAATATAAAAAATTTTTCAAAACTATACCGTTGGGTTTCTGAATATAAAAAAAAAAAACTATTCACCATCAAAAAATTGTTTAAAAATTCGTCCAAATATATAAATTAGATGATATATTTTACATTAAAATTTATTTTAAAATTAAAAAAAAATAACATTTAAATTTTTAATTTTCAAAATTCGAATATCTCAACAACGAAAAAATTAATTACAGCTAAAACAACCTAGAAAACCTTTAAAAACAAATTTCAAATTTAATTTCCAACGGTCAAAAATTTTTTTTTTTCAATTCCTCCCAAAACATCAAACACAAAAAAAAAGCTGCCATACAGTCACGCAAAGTATAATTGACAGAGGGATTATTTGCTGAGGTAAAAAAGAGAGTCTCATCTCAACTTTTAAAATTAATAAATAATTCAGTGTATGTTTGCAGGACGTGATATCAAAAGAGAGGACGACACGACGCGACGAGTGCGTCGCGAGAGCAAGAAGAAAGTGAAGAAGTGTGTGGAGTAGCGTATAAACGATGACGCAGCGAAAAAAAAAACCCCAGCAACCGCTATATACCTATATATGCCTACAGAGCTGACTCGACGGAAAACATCGTTGGAGATATATATAACAAAATGAAGAAAAAAAGGAGATTGAGCGAAAAGAGTAAAAAAAAAAACTCGATCGGGGGGCACACAGAGCGTTTTCGTCGTTTCTAAAACGCTTATTACGCGACATTACCATACAACAGCTCGTACGTAAGACATGTATACTATGCGAGCAGTCACGCAATGCCCGACACGGGCGGTGAATACACCTTGTGCACAAGACAAGTTTTTTTCAAACAACTTTTGATTTTTTTTTCTACTCGCCCGCCGTGTACCCCCGGGGGTGACTGCGAGGATGCACAAGTTGTAATTACCTTGCGCGCCAGTCCACACTAATTATCTCTACGATTGATATCGATGAGGAATGATAGCACGAGAAATAATCGGCCGCATTTTGGCCCGCGAATAATTCAAAAGTAAAAAACAATATTGCAGCATCAGGGGGGGCTCGGAACCGTGCGCACGGTGAACATATATAAGAAAATAATTAACTTCGAGTATATATAGAGTAAAAAAAATTACATCAACCTGTCAATCAAATAAGTAATTTAACAAATTTGACATATTCTACTATATGATAAAAAGGTTTTTTTTTCATGATTAAAAAAATCATTACTAAACAAATATTGTGATGTTTTCAATAAAAAAATTCAATTATAATCATGAGAGAGGTGATTTGATTAATTTTATAATTTATTGGGTCGATAGTCGATAGGAAAGATTTTTTTTTCAGTTGAAAATTTATTACTAATAAGCTAATATTGCGATTTTTCTACCAACAAAAAAATTCTGTCATTAAAAACGTTATAACTAAGGAAATATTTCAATTTTCCGATAAAAAAAAAAAACTTAACTTGGAAATTCAATGAATTTGACTTTAAAATCTGACTCAATAGGTGAAAAAAAGTTTTAATTTAATTTTTGTATAAAAAAAAAATCATCGCTAAACAAGTGTCTCGATTTTTTCAATAACAAAAAAAAAATCAAATTTCTCCTAAAATCGATCACTTCACATATTTTACATTCTATCGACTGAGTAAATGGAGAAAAAAATTTGACGTTAGTAAAAAAAAAAAGATTACCTAACAAAAATTTCTACTTATTTAGTAAAAAAAAAAATTTGTCATTAAAAAATCATAACTAAAATAATTATCTCAATTTAATGAAGTTTTGTATAAAAAAAAAATCATCGCTAAACAAGTGTCTCGATTTTTTCAATAACAAAAAAAAAAATCAAATTTCTCCTAAAATCGATCACTTCACATATTTTACATTCTATCGGCTGAGTAAATGGAGAAAAAAATTTGACGTTAGTAAAAAAAAAAAAGATTACCTAACAAAAATTTTAGGACATATAAAACTTTTCTAAAATAAAAATTTGAGTGTCGTGAATAGAAAAAAAAAAGATTTACAGTAATAGAATCAAAATTTATCGAGTATCCATGCCATTTTAACTGGAAATATTAGCAAAAATGTATTAGGTGAGTGTGTATAGAGCACACCCTATTGCTTCGTATAAGGGGTGTGCAAAAGGAGGGAAATATTTAAAAATATCCAACTAATCTTTACATCACCAATTTAAACAAAAAATGATGCCATTAAACTGTCCCATTATAATTCTGAAATAAAAAAAATTCAAATTTATCCTCTAATACTGAACAAGGAGAAATAATGGATGCCTATGAATATAAAGCACCCAAAAATACAAAGACATTCATAAGGAAACTTCAATGTAAATTTTACATCACAGAAAAATAATAGTTCTCACTAAAAATAATATATTTCAAATTTTCACACTTTACCCTTTATCTTATCTTACCAAAAAAAAAATCCTTAAAAAACCGTCAAAAATTTTTTTTCCTGAAAAAAAATGATTCAATAAATTATTTCCATAATTTTTTCTCCCATTTAGAAAATTTTTCTAGTCGAAAAAATTTAGCAAAATCAAATAATAATGTCGAAATAATTTCATAATTTTTTCTCCCATTTAGAAAATTTTTCTAGTCGAAAAAATTTAGCAAAATCAAATAATAATGTCGAAATAATTTACCAGAGATACCAGAGAATGGATTAACCATTGATCAGTTTTTTTTTATAATTAATTAAAAGGATATTTAAACAAACACGTCTGCTCTCGAAGAGATTCTTTTTTAGAAATAAACACTGTAAATAAAGACAAAAAAGTAACAGGACAAAACCCAAACTAAACATCAGCATATCAATTTGATGAATGATTAATACATAAATTCTAATTAAACAAATAAAATTTCAAGTCACGAAAAATCACGGGTCCAAACTAAACATCAGCATATCAATTTGATGAATGATTAATACATAAATTCTAATTAAACAAATAAAATTTCAAGTCACGAAAAATCACGGGTGATTGAAGAAAAACGATTTTTCAATCTCAAACAAAATTTTAATATAACCACAAAATTATTATGTAATAACATTAATTTCAAGTCACGAAAAATCACGGGTGATTGAAGAAAAACGATTTTTCAATCTCAAACAAAATTTTAATATAACCACAAAATTATTATGTAATAACATTTCCAATAGCAGATATGAAGTGTCATACGAACAGAAAATAAAAAAGATTTACAAAAAATAATTTGGACCACTCAAACGCGCGCAGAGTCACTGCGCCGTTTGTTTGCGCAAGACCCGGGGGGCAAAACTAAAAAAGTGGGGGAAACACCCCTAAAACGAAAATCTACCTGCCGACAAACACCCTAAAAAATTTTCTTCAAACACCATCAAAAAAACTGAATATTTTCCAGAATTTTCCGATAGGTACGCAACAGCAGCATTCAAAATCATTTTGACCACACGCAAATCGTCCAAAAAAAAAACCCCTTTCTTCCCCACCCTCTTAACGGTCAAACCAGTAGTCCAACTAATCCAACTATCGCATACACGTGGCGTAATTGGAAAAAAAAAACCGAAAACTCCAAAAAAAAATCAAAATTAAATACACCAGGATATATATCTCGTGAGAGTAAGACAAAAAAACAAATAATACACATCCTTACAAGGCGTTATTGTAATTATCTCGTGGATTGACAGGTTAATGGCAAAAGAGACGGTCCGTTACGTGTGCGCGCGCACTTTCGAGTGCGCAAGCGCGCTACGAGAAGTGGGGGAGAGCACACACGAGAAAAACAGAGCAATGTCGTCGCGTCGGCTTTCGATATGTTAATCGGCTCAGCTGAGGAATCTCAACGTCATCCACGGATGGATTATTAGAAACGACCATCTCTGACATACTCGAGATTATTTCAATCGCGTGATGTCGTTTCCAACCAAAAGCATACAAAATCCGATTATAAAACCCATCAGAAATTTTAATTTAATCCTCAACTGTAAAATGTTGGCACACTTGACCGCCATGACATGCTATCAAGGCCACAAAATGGCCGGCACACAAACTAAACAAATTTGAGAATTGAAAGACGAGATTTGCGCCCGCATTGCAACGTCTCCTGTGTCCCCGCATCGACTCTCCTTCTTCTTATGTATTACGTCTCGAAAATAAGATTGAATCGTCTGTCCGGAGACCAGCTGGTGTGCCGCTCACATCCACTATACCACCCTCAATGGCTTCTTGCATCGAACCATCCATCTTCCGTTTTACATGCTCATCCGAATAATTTTCAATGGCTTACCAAATATTTCTTTTTTTTTGTGGTAAAACAGAGTATCCAAGGATTTTGTACAGTTTTCAATTTATTGTAAAATCATTTTTACCCCCCCACCCCTTTCGACCGCTGTTTTTTTTTGGGTCATTCTGGAATTTCACGCACATATGAATTAGTAAATTGCAAATATCTCAAGAAATATTAATAATATCGAAAAAATTTAAGATATCAAATTTGTTCAGAATAAATTTATAAATTTTTTTTATATAAAGCATTTTTTTGTAGCTATTTTTGTTTTCTTGAAAAATTGAGTTTTATATGCATAAGTGGTTTAAAATCGAGATTATAATGAATTTTTCATTGTAATATTTAATTAATCTATTGAAAAATATTTATTAAATAATTCTAAATCTCTATTTTTTAATTTTTAGATATATTTATGAGTTTAAACTTGTTTCCGATTTTTTGGGGAGCATTTTTTGAAGTTAAAAAAATTCGAAGAATTTTTATTTTACCTTTTGTTCTGATTTAATTTGATTTATATTGGAAAATACAGTGTGTATATAGAAACGCGTCAATTTCTCACGAGTGTCTGTCAATGCTATATATACTCGAACGTGTTTATTTTCTGCAAGTGTGCTTGAAGATGAAAAAACCTCGTGTTTGTTTTTTTTTTAAACGCAATTTTTTTTTGTGGTGTCGAAAAAAATGGAATTATAAGTAAGTATAAAATAATATATTTTTTTTCTTATGTCATTATATGGGCGCGCCACTTTTAATTTAAGGATTATCTTAATAGAACATCAGACTTGTCATGAAATTTGATGTCATCGCTGAACAGGTTTTTTATGAGAGCTATATATAATCATAAAAAATGACTGTGTAAATCTAAAAATACAGTAGCAATGAATAGTATTATCCATCACTATCCAGAAATTATTATAATCATCAAGTTTTTTTTTTTTTTTAATAAATAAATTAAGAATTTTTTCTTTCATAATCCGGATTTTGATTAAATATAATAAATATATAAATTATAATAAAATCACGTGTTTTTGATCTATAATTTTAAACAAAAAGGTAATTTTCAATTACTAATAAATTTTGGTTCTTAAATTTTTTTCTATTTTCATCAAAAATAACTCAAAACAGCCGAAATTTAAACGATTATAATTTTTTTTTTCTCATTATTATCACGATAACTTAATAAATAAACGAGATAACAAAAAATATAATAAGAGTTAAATGATAGGAAAATAAATTCTCTATAAAAAATCTAGAATAAATTTTTTCAATATTTTGCTTTGTTTTGAAGATATCTTAATAAATAAAAATTTTCAATAATCTGTAATATCTCAAAAAATTAAAGAAAATCCGAAAATTTTTATTTAACATATTTTGTAGTAAATTTAATCCTCTATCATTTTAGTCTAATAATATTTTGTTATATTTTGCATATTTTCCATGTTTTCATGAAAAAACTGAAAAAAAAAAAAATGATAAAAACAAAATCCCTTTCGAAAAAACTTGAAAAAATAATAAAACAATTTTTTTTATCTCAATTAAACATTATAAAACATTTTTTATATAATTAAACCAACTATTAACCCATTAGTTGAATAATTTTACCAGTAGTTTGATGAAATAAACCTCAAGTTTATTTTTAACAGTCTATTTTGTCTTGCCTAAGTAAATTTCAACGCATTCAAACCTCAAAAATGTGTTGAATCCACGAAATTCCCAACTAAAAGTATATATTACAGACCACACGAGATACAGAGGGAACACACAAACGAAGAGCAAACCAAATAAAAAAAAAAATTCAACTCTAAAAGCAGGAAAAAGTGAGTTTTTCACAGAGAACTATAATAAAACCGAGCTCATTCGGTGTGTTCATTAGTGAGAAATATTCCAATCCATCCAAACACAAATATACACACTGAGTACATAATAAAATCTGTCGCATGCAACATAAAAAAAGAGAAAAAAAAAAACGAACGATGAAGACGTGGATGCTCATTAGTCAGCTAATTTCTAATTAACGAGCGCGTTGCCGCGAGAATTCTAAAAGATTCTGATGCACAAGGGTTTCAAATGAGCGAGAATGATGCGAATATTCTGCGAAGACATTTCCCCTCTTGTTAACTACATTCGAAACGGGCATTTTATGAAGTCCACTCACGCAAGCGTTCTTAATTTTTTGAGATAATTCCTTCGTTCCAACCTCAACTAATAATTCGCTCGAATTTATAAGTGCCACTGTCGTGCGCATAAACATTTTTTTAATCCCAAAAATACAAATAACACCCTACAAGTACTCGTTTTAATCGACTATTTAATATTTAAAAACTTTTTTTCTTCATAAATTTGAAGAAAAAAAATTTTTAACGACCTATTAAATGTTATTAATTGCAATAAATCATTTTAAATTATCTGATCACTATAACCAAACTCGAACAGACGATTCAAAATAAATTTTTTATAAGGAAAAAAAATTTTTTTGAGATGAAAATTCATTTTTTTTTATGTTTTTGTTTAATACCACGGATTTTCATCCAGGATAATTTAATAACTGTTGGACCGATTGTTATAAGTGAGTGCTTAATTTTTTTGTTGTATTGTTGGCTATAAAGTAGACTAGGATTTTTTGGATTAATCGATTTTTTCGATTTTTTCCACCTTTTTTTGCAGCATCTGAGGCTGCAGAGGGGTATTCAGGGGTAGATTTAGTGGTTATTTGGTGGCGGTACACGTGGAATGAAACTCACTGACGTCTTGAAAGGACCAAAAACAGTCAAGGAAGTTCGAGAGAGAGTGGCAAGGTCGAGAAAAAGGGTTTTAACCGGAACGTGACCGACGGCCTTGGCGAGTACGCTGTTATGGGGGACAAAAGTCACGACATATGGTAAATTTTACTTTAAGACACTTTAACAGACTTAAAGGTACATTAGGTAAGTAGGAAAAAATTATAAACCAACAATTTAATTTTATATTCTATGAAAAAATAATTAATTTTCCTCACATCTCAATAATTTTCATTAATATCACAATAACTCAGTAAATATGCGAAATAATAAAAAATATTACTTAAGTTAAATGATAGAAAATTAAATTTTCTTAAAAAAATTTAGAATAAATTTTTTTAATATTTTACTTTGTTTTTGAGATATTTTAAAAAATAAGAATTTTCAAAAATTCATATTTATAATATCTCAAAAACTAAAGAAGATATGAAAAATTTTTTTGAATATTTTTTGTAGGCAATTTTATTCTCTATCATTTCACTCGAATGATATTTTTTGTTATCTTGCGTATTTACAGAGTTATTGGTAAAAAACTGAAAAAAAAAAATTACGAAAATCGCGATATTCCAAAGGAAATCGACTTTTAGCTGAATTTTATCGCGACTAAAAATTAAAATTCGATAGATTTTTCATTTTTTGAACATATCATATATTACCGCTTAAAATACAAATTCTTTAGAAAGAAAAAAAAAACTTACTTTTTACCGTTGTCCAAAAACCTGTCAAACTCTACAGACATTTTGCAGCAGAGAGCTTTGCGATTGTGCGACGAAGAGCACTTGGTGTTGATCATGTGACCATCTGAAAAAAAAATCCGAATTTAATTTCATCATTCTTAAATTTGATATTTTTTTCATCCGAAAAAACTCAAACAACAGCAATTGAAACAATAGAAAAAAAAATTTCCATTAACATCACGATAACTCAGTAACTAGACGAAATAACGAAAAATATTACTCTTAATAAATAATAGAAAATTCAATTCTCTATAAAAAATGTAGAATAAATTTTTTCAATATTTTACTTTATTTCTGAGATATCTTAAAAAAATAAGAATTTTCAAAAATCCAAAATTTCTCAAAAACTACAAAAGATACAGAAAAAATTGTTGAGACATTTTTTATAGAAAATTTAATTCCCAATCATTTCATTCCTATATCATTTTGTGATATCTTGCATATTTTACGAGTTATCGTAAAAAAACTAAAAAAAAAAATCACAAAAACTGTGAAATTTCAATAGATTTCTCTTAAAAACCCCAAAAAAAAAATTTTTTCATTACGATTAAACTCTTGTAAAACTCATTTTACATATAATTTAACAAATTGACCCATTAGTTGAATAATTTTAACAGTATTTTAATAAAAAAAAATACATTTAACCCAAAATTATAATTACAAAGTCAATGAATTGATGAAAAAAAAAATATTTCAAGTGTAATATCCGAAAAGACCTGATTAATTTGAGTGCACCAGGGCCCCTCGGGGCATTCTGCCGAGGTGGGATTGAGACAAGGGGGTATAGAGGCCGCGAATACACAGCTTATGTAACTATAGACGTGGAATAATTTCAAAGCCTGAGGCGATCTCGATCCTCATCGGCTGTACGAGATGGGTGGGAGTACATAATCGCAGCATGAGACGAGGTAGCATGTGGATTGGAGCGAAAGAAGGAGCAAAACAGTGCAGTGCGCCGAGTGCGCGTGTTGAGGTCAAATGTCGGACGGTGCCCGAGGGCTCGCGTGCGCCTCGCCCCACCAGATCTCGTTGTTATTTTTCGTTTTTTCGCTTGCATTCGATAAATATGTATCTGTCGCATCAGAGTGTCGCATTTTTTTTCAGCGATCTAATTTTTTTTTTGTTGCTGGAGAAGCAAAGCGAAATATTGACGAAATATGAGGGAGTTACAATAAGCTATCCTTGGGCGAGCGTGCTCCACTCTACTCGTGATTTTCTACCCGAGAGAGAGACCTATTCACGATGATTTTATCGTTCCGCTCGGCCACACCCGCCCCGCAGGCCACGCTCGCATATCCTGCCAGCACGTGCATGCATGTGTCCACGCGGCAATATTGCTTAGACCGTGATGATGCACACACAAAATGTCCGCCATTGTTTTGTGATGCTCATCCGTTGACCTTCCAGCTCGACAAGAATTTTCTCTGTTGTACCGAGGACGAAAAAATTCGGGTTTTTTGAATCACCAAGAGGTTCTTGCAATGTTTGAATAATTTCTCTGTGGCGTTCACAGTGTTTTTATAGAGTGACTAATGAAAATTGGAGTTTTTAAACCGTCGTGATTAGTCTTTCGAATTTTTTTCTCAAAGACTTTAGTCTCTTAACTCTCGCGCACGTCTCGCGAATCGCACTTCTTGAAGACTCGAGTCTCGTGTTGTTTTTTCGATTCGAACGTTGCACACGCTCAGAGACGACAGTATGCCAACGAGAGCTCAGAGACTCCAACTTCCTCGGGTTGTCCTACCAAAATTTTTCCAAGTTCTTCATGAAGAACTTGGAAAATTTTCGGCCGAGCTAGAGGGACTTGGAAAATTTCTGGCTGAGCTGCTGCCGGGACGGATTTAGAATAAATGCCTCAAACTACGCGATATTTCTATTAAACTTTAAATTTATAAATAATATAATTACGTATAATAAAAGTTACATTCAATACATTTACTTGATCTAAATAATTATTTCGTTTTCTAATTATGCTCCTCGAATCGCATTTATCGCAGGATAATTATCAAGATTATTTTCGTTCATAAATATAAAAAATGAAAATAATAATAAGTTGGCACGTTAA
Source organism: Macrocentrus cingulum (assembly GCA_002156465.1). Taxonomy (NCBI): domain Eukaryota; kingdom Metazoa; phylum Arthropoda; class Insecta; order Hymenoptera; family Braconidae; genus Macrocentrus; species Macrocentrus cingulum. Next base: position 17,570 of record MVJL01000160.1, on the reverse strand, counting down.
TCAATATAAATAAAATCATCGAGAAAGTCCATTTATAATTGTAATTACTCAGTTGAAATGTAAAATAACAAAATGTAATAATTTACAGTTGAAAAAAATTAATTAATCTATATTACGACAATAATAGTGGATCTAGACTTTAGTCTCTCTATTTATTAGAGACTGCAGTCTCAGCGATGAATTGTCTCTATATATGAGAGACGTTACGCGTGACACATCGCAATTACGAGATAGGTCACTCCGCTAACCAGGGTAAAAAAATAGTCCATTGTTCACCAAGGGAGCACAAGAGGTCATTTCGAGGTAAACTAACTATTTTTCGTCGTAGCGGGAGAAAATAGGGTTTTTGCTCCCTGCTTTTCGTCAATTTTTCGTTTTCCTCCCGCTACGATGAAAAATTGTATGACCTCTTCTACTCCCTTGATGAACAATGTACTATACTCATGGGCGTATAATGTAAAATAAAAATAGAAAACTATTAATTTACAAAAAAAAAAAAATTGTTAAATAATTATTTATTCATAAGCCAATAGTGAAAAATGTTCTCTCCTTCGGCAGACATTTTGTTTGTTTTTTTTTTTCTTTTCGTATAAAAGAAACAGTTATATATATATATTACTTCCAGGTATACGTATATTAATAAAAAAAACAATACAAAAGTTTGAGCATCTTTGTAAATATTTTTTTAAAATTAACGTTTGCGAATTGAAATTCAATGGGGAAATTTAATGTTTATATTCTGTCATTAAAATACCTATATACATACAATTCAAAGTAAATACATCAACACGTATGTATATTGAATTTATTATTGATTGATGGTCAGAATTCGACACTGCATATTTTTTTTTTGTACCAAACAAATACGTTAATTGGCACTGATAGATTAACTTTTTCCTGTTCGAAAAAGGAAAGAATGCATTAAACTCTGTCATACGCAGAGGAAAAAAATCGCTTCTTAAAAAAATAACAAGCTCAATCCAGATTAAAAAAATATTCCGAAAAAATTGTTGCATACCTGATGTATTTTGTATATAAACGATTTTTGATTTGATGCTATAATCATTTATACACTTATCTTCCACGAGTGAAACAAAACTCATTAGTTTTTTTTATCAGAATCATGAAGTTAAATTTTATTTTACTACTGTTTACAATTTTTATTTTTACTTTTGTAACTGTTAATAGTCAAACTAGAACTAAAAGTAATTAACACATTATTTTTGAACCGTAAATAATATATATTGTGTGGCAAGTGCATAAACACGGCTATTTTGTGACAGCGTGCAAATTTATTACAAGCCAGAACGACAATGTTTGACGGTTATAGACGAGTTGAAGACAAGTATCACAATCAAACGAGTCCTAGAGAGTACAAACTTCACGCTGTCAACATTGCCGCCATTGTGCACATGCCGCAGACATCTTTTGCAATAAATGTCAATAACGCTCGATTTTTTTCACTCTGGTGCCGCCATTAAGCCATTGGCCTAATTTTTTTAACAGCTGGCATTAGTGTCTAAAGAGTTCGCAGGATCCGTGAAAAAATCGGTCATTTTACGCACTAGTGAAAAAACGACGTACTTTACGCACGGGGATATCTTTACGGCGGCACCAGAGTAAAAAAAACGAACTTTCGTAGTCATTTGTTGCAAAAAAAAAAATGTTTTTTCGTCATAGCGGGAGTAAATGGGGTTTTTGCTCCATCTTTTCCGGGAGCAAAAACCCTATTTTCTCCCGCTACGACGAAAAATAGTATATGTTTACCTCGGGATGCAAAAGAGGTTATTTTGACCGTGAATTCCTGCCCTCGCCTTCGGCTGGGGCAGTAAACTTTTCACGGCCGAAATGACTTCTTTTCCTCCCTTGGTGAACAATGCGTACTATTCAAGTCTTAAAATTTTTTTTAATATAAATAATTTTTGATATTTTTCAGACAATGCGTCATCTCACTTCTTTCGAATGTATTCCAAAGCATCATCACGATGGAAAAAAATAAATTACCGTGAAAAAACGGGATCGAAAAAAATTTCATCTGCTTACAATACACCATCACCGCATTACTCAACGCCAGAAGAGTGTGCACGACCTTGCAGTACGTCCGAACCGCCAAAAACTTGCTATTATCACTGGACTTTTGAATTTTACAAAACACTATCCGGGTAATCATCTCATTATTTTATTTTATATTAATTCCATCAATTTATCGTTGTATTGACCATGACAAATTTTTTTTCAGAGCCTGCGAGTTGTGTCAGCCATCAACGAACAATTCTTTCCTCACATCAGACTGCCAATGCATCCTGGCAGATGGAGCTGACGTGTCGGGAATCATGACGGTAAATCGAATGTATCCTGGGCCGGCAGTGCAGGTCTGCGGTGGAGATTACGTGATTATCGACGTCCTAAACCGCATCGCGGGCAACGAGATTGTCATTCACTGGCATGGAGTGTATCAAAATGGCTGGCAATACTACGACGGAGTGCCTTTCCTAACTCAGTGTCCAATAACCGAAAGTACGACCTTTAGATACCAGTTTACAGCGCAGAATACCGGGACTTTTTTTTGGCATGCACACTCGGGCCTTCACAAAGGTGACGGTCTTGAGGGGGCATTTATAATTCGTGAGCCTAAAGAACTCGACGCACATAAGGACCTTTTCGACGACGACAGTCCCGACAACATAATCATCCTTACCGACTGGTACCACGAGTCTGCCGCCGACCATTTTCCAGGGACTTCTCTCGTAGACATCGGACAATCGCCCGATAATATTCTCATCAATGGCAAAGGACAATTTACGGTAGGTTTTTTAGACTTTTCTAACGGTTATTTTCAAGGGATAATTGGATTTTTGTGATTTAGGATGCGGCTGGTCAACAAACTACCACTCCGCTGGCTGTTTTTGAGGTTAAACCTCGTCGCAGTCAAAGATTCCGCATGATCAATGCCTGCAGTTTGACTTGTCCGGTTGAAATGACCATTGCTGATCATAATTTGACGATTATTGCGGTTGATGGGGTGGATGTAGAGCCAAAGGAGGTTACTACGCTTGTATCTTTGTCGGCCGAACGTGTAGATTTTATTCTAATTGCCGACAAACCCTCTGGCACTTATTGGATTCAACTTCGAGGCTTGGGCGGCTGTGCTGCCAGGAACATGCAGCAGTTTGCTGTTTTGAAGTACAGCAATTCGAATTATGAAGTTCCTCAGATGCAAAGACCTACTTATTCCCCTGGACTTCCTCGTGGAATGGTAAGTTTTGATTTGTTTATTTTATTTCTTCAGTTAGAAGAAATATTGCAGTATTTGTGACGTTTTTTCTTAGTTTTTTCGTGATATCTTGGTAAATAAGGAAAATAACAAAAAATGTTATTCTAGTTAAAAAATTGAGAATTAAATTTTCTACAAAAAATGTTAAATAAAATTTTTTGTATTTTTCTTAGTTTTTGAAAGTAGTTGAATTTTTGAAAATTTTGATTTTTTAAAATATCTCGAAAACAAAGCAAAATATCGAAAAAATTAATTCTACATTTTTTATAGGAAATTTAATTTCTTATCATTTTACTTCTATAACATTTTTTTGTATCTCGTTTATTTACTGAGTTATCACATTTTTAGTGATTTTTTTTATCATATAACACAATAAATAAGTAAGATAATAAAAAATATCATTCAGGTTAAACGATTAATGATTTAATTTTCTACAAAATATGTTAAATAAAATTTTTTTATATTTTCTTTAATTTTTGAAAAAAGTTGAATTTTTCAAAATTTTGATTTTTTAAAAATATTTCGAAAACAAAGCAAAATATTGTAAAATTTTATTTTACATTTTTTGTAGAGAATTTAATTTCCTATCATTTTACTCTTATAATAATTTTTCGTATCTCGCTTATTTATTGAATTATCGAAACATTAACGAAAAAACTTAATACGTTCTTTAAGCATATAATTAAACAATTGACTTTTGCCCATAGAGAAAATTTTTTTAATCTATCTTACACTTACAGATTTTTAATCCATTAAATGTAGTCTGCGATGGCACGCGTTCTGATGTAGTTTGCATGACAGATTTGAAGAGTGCCGATCCCGTTCACCCTAGTATCCTCAAAAATAAGGCTGATGTTCAGTTATACATGCCTTATCTCTTGCCAAGGTACAACAACACGGATTTGCACACTCCCGGCACCTACAAGCGATTTGTTGGTAAGTTTTTCCTGTTTAAAAAAATTTTTCTAGATTTTTTTTCACCCTAAATGATGTGTTACAGATCCAGCACGAAATGTTCACTCCTCAGCCACTGTGGACGGCATTTCATTCGAAACTCCACCGTCACCTTTCATCAGTCAACTCGAAGATATTCCTCCTGGAGTTATCTGCGACCGTGATAATCTTCCGGCGCATTGTGCAAATACATCGATCTGTTTCTGCGCACATGTCAGACATGTTCCGTTGAATAGCGTCGTCGAAATTGTCTTTGATGATAAAGGTGCGTGTGTTAAACGAAATTTAATTGATTTTATGCTAATAACGGATCATTTTAGGCACTGGATTGTCGCATCCTTGGCATTTGCATGGCTACGGATTTCACGTGATGGCCGTAGGTCACTCGAGCCGATTTAACATCACGGAAACGAACAAAAACAACGCTTTGCGCTTGAGCAGAAAAGCCTATTCCACTCGCAACGACCAACCACCTACGAAAGACACCATAGCTGTCCCAGCAAATGGTTATGCAATTGTTCGTTTTATCGCGGATAATCCAGGTGAGTGGATAATTTGGAATTTCTATTGAATTTAAGTGATTTTGTAATGGAAAACATTTTTTTTTTCTAAGGATGGTGGTTTGTTCACTGCCACTTTTTGCCTCATGTTTATAACGGCATGGCCTTTGCTTTGCGAGTTGGTGAACAGGATGATCTTCCTCCTACTCCACGGGGCTTTCCAAAGTGTGGGAATTTCGCTCCGGCACCTCAAGGTACTATACCAAAGTCGCGAAAACAAATTAAAGAAGAAAATCGCAAACGACGTCAATAAGCTTGACTAAAGCGAGCAAAATATTTTTTTTAGTTGTATAAATAAAAGTATTTTAATTCAATATGTAAATATAATGTTTTTTTTTTTGTTTGGATATATCAAGAGATTATGTAGTAGAGTTTTGTGCCAAATTCAGGCGCAACCACGTTTTTGCTAATAAATGGCGCGAGACAAAAAAATATCTTTATATAAGAGAAATTAGCGTAGGTTTGTATTTTTAGATCCGCTTCTTTACTTGAATAGAATAAGTAAAAACAAAAATGTTGTATGGATCGAAATAAATTTTTTAACGAAGCTAAGATCACAGGATTTGTTTAGGACTGTATTTTAAAGAACTTTGAGCGGGATTTTCGAGAGTACTTTGAGCAAGATTTGCTCGAGGCCTGTGAATAGCTAAGATCACAGGATTTGTTTAGGACTGTATTTTAAAGAACTTTGAGCGGGATTTTCGAGAGTACTTTGAGCAAGATTTGCTCGAGGCCTGTGAAGAGGACTCCCAGGAGACTTTTGAGGAACGACTTCCTGAAGAATTTTTAGGAGGACATTACGGAGGACTACAAGGAGGACTTTCAGGAGGATATTGATAAGGACACTGAGGAGGACTTCCAGAAGGATATCGATGAGGACGTTGAGGAGGACTACGAGAAGGATTGGCTAAAGAACTGCGGAAAGGACTTTCAGAAGGACCTTAAAGAGAATTTTAAAAGTCTTTTTGGTAGTCCTTCTCAATGTCCTAATCAATATCCTTCTGGAAGTCCTCGTTGCAGTCCTCTAGCTAGTCCTGCTCAGTGTGCTCTTAAAAATCGTGCTAAAAAGTCCTCAAAAATACACTCCTGCATGAATGCCGTGATCTTAGCTTCGTTACGGAATTTAATTCGATCCGCGCACTTTTTTTCTTTTTACTTATTCCGTTTATGTAAAAAGGGGCGGATCTAAAAATGAAAATTAACGCTGATTGGTCACATTTAAACTTGAATATCTCAAAATCTACTGGTCCAAAAAAAATTTTTACCCCTCAACTTTCTACTCGAAATCGCATTCTGCATAGAACCGTGTAGTCCGAACGCTTTTTTTAAAAAACATCCTGTTTAAAGTCGGCGATGCCTCTTTTCATTGAGCCCAAAATGATTAAATTCAGTGCAGTAATAAGGGAAATAAATTTTTAGCAACGAATGTTTCCCCGATTTTTCGTACAAATCAAATTTTTATCCTTAGGCAAAAAAAAAGAGACATTTTGCTGATTGGTTGTTCGAAATTTTCTCGTGCTCTGGTTGGTTGATTGCAAAAAAAAAACAGCTGCAGTAAATTTAGACATTTTTTCTCGCGTTTTGATTGGTCGATTAAAAAAATACGTGAAATACAGTACGCGTACATGTACTGAATGCTATCGTGTGTATTTTGGACTCGAATTTGAGGTTGTGGATAGTTCTAAAAGGAATTAGGCTGTGTTATGAGTTTTGGGGGATGGAATAAATTTATGACTGCTGAGAAGAAGGAGGAGGTCATCAAGATCGTTTTCTCTCGGAACGAATGTCATCGACGATGCGAGGTCCAGAGGATTTTTGAGAAATTTTCGTTAAGAAAAGAGACTTTAGGGAGGTTAATTCATTGAAGACTGCGGAAGATAGAGCTGCAGGTCACTGTTTTAAGACTTTTTAAAGGAGAAAGTGCCCTGGAGAAGTCGATGAATAAGTTCAAACCATCGGAGATGAAGTTTGAGTCGCTTTTTCGAGATTTTTTGTCTAACTCGCTATTATAAAAGCGATACTTCATCAATGATCATAAAAAAAAACGCGGGTCAATGTAAATTATTTAACGTATAGATTTTTTTTCCAAGTAAAAAAAAGTTACAATTATCAAATTTTGTTATTGATATAAATTGAGATAATTCGTTAGTAATTTAATAAAGAAATAAAATTTTTTTTTTTAAAAATGTCAATATTTTTAATTGTATTACACATTTAAAAATTTCCTCATTGAATTTTATTATTATTATTATTATTATTATTATCATTAAATTCATTTTTTTGTAAATTATGAATAAATTTTTTTAATTCAATTTATTTGGTTATTTTCTTTTCTGCTGAGATTTTTTCAATGGATATGTAAATTATTTAAAGAAATTCATTGTATAATATTGTTATTTATGGTTAAAATTTATATTTATGTGTTTTTTATAGAGAATTATAATAATAATGAAAAAAAAAATTGCAAAGTTATTATACTTACAAAAATGAAAAAAATTAAGATATTTTTTTTACAAAAGTATTACAACAGAATATTGAATAATAAATGTATATTCCATAAATAGTCGCGTGTGAGATTAATTACTGGCGTCTGTTAATTATTTCGAGTCAATAAGTTTAAATGAACAGCAAAAGTATATCGCACAGCTGGAATAATATTGAAAAAAGAAAAAAAAAAAAACGTGAAAAAATACAATTGAAATACGTCAATACCCAGAAAACCAATTGCAAAATTTTTTTTTTATATACAGACGATATATCTACAATATAATTATTTATTTATATACTAGAAAATTAAAAAATACCCGCTTTAAAAATATCAATCGATAAATTTAATTTTTCAAGTGTAAAAAAAATTGATTTATTCATTTCTAAATTTTATAATAGTATTAAATTTATATTTCCGATGTTTAAAAATTATTTTTCTATATCTTCTATATATATTTTCAGCCGATGTTATTAAAAATTTTTGTACAATATTTTTCTTGTACTAAATAATTTTTTCTTATTTACAGATTTTTCTGTTTAAATTATCACTGAACAATGATTTAAATCTGTGCTGAAGAAATACGGTAGTGAGTATACACACAACAAACTCATAAAAAAAAAAAAAAAAATCTTCTGAATCAATAATTTGTTGGACGTGCCTTTAGTAAAAACAAAAATAATTAAAATATTTTGTTATTATACATACGAAAATTTAAAAAAAATGATAATAAACTTTGTCAAGCTATATAAAAACGTTTTGATGATAAATTTTTCTTCATTATATTTTTTTGTCAGACAAAATTAATTTTATTTATTAATATGAATTTTTATTTTAAACACTACAAACATCAAATATTTTTTCTTATAATTCTTCTCATCGCAACAATAGACGGCCAAACCAATGGAAATCAAAGAAAATGCAGTTGTAAGTAAAAAAAAAAAAATATTTCCAATTTAAATATCTACTTACTTATTAAAAAAAAAAAAAAATAATATTTTCAGCTCCATCATTTAAATCATTTCGAGCATACTCGAAAATTTCATCCACTTGGAAAATGATTAATTACACTTTGCCTGAGGATGATGACGGATGTGCCGAAGACGTTCCAACACGTTTATCCACTGCCGAAGAGTGTGCACGCCCTTGCAGTGTCTTAGAAGCTCCAAAAACCTGTCACTATCACTTCACATTGGAGTACTACAAAACTTTGTCAGGGTAAACGTCTTAAAAAAATTAATTTCTCCTGTAAAATCGCTGATTTAATCATAAAAAAATGTGTTTCAGTGCCTGTAACATCTGTCAGCCTTCGATGAACAACTCCTTCCTGACTACCGAGTGCCAGTGCATCCTGGCAGATGGCGCTGACGTGTCCGGATTCCTAACAGCCAATCGAATGTACCCGGGACCGTCAATCCAAGTGTGTCTCGGTGATGTCGTGGTTGTAGACATTTTGAACAAGATTGCCGGAAACGATGTGACCCTGCATTGGCATGGACTTTACCAAAATGGCTTCCAATACGACGATGGCGTATCACTACTTACCCAGTGTCCCATTCCCGAGTGTACGACATACAGATATCAGTTTCAAACTCAAAATTCCGGTACATTCTTTTGGCACGCTCATTCTGGACTTCACAAAGGCGACGGTTTGGACGGAGCGATTATCATTCGAGAACCTGAAGAAAACGATCCTAATCGCGACAGTTACGATGACGACAGTGTGGATAATATTATTTTCATCTCGGACTGGCTTCACGACACCATGCCAGAACATTTTCCCGGCAGAACCAACGAAAACATTGGACAATTGCCGGATACTTTCCTCGTCAATGGCAAAGGACAATTTCTGGTACGACCAAGTGTAAGTTTTCTTCGTAGAGAAAAATACTAACCTCAAATTTTTCGGTAGAATGAAACATCTGGCGAGTTCTCAACGACGCCGTTGGCCGTTTTCGAAGTGGAATCCGGTCGTGCAAAGAGATTTAGGCTGATTAACGCCTGCAGTATGATATGTCCAGTTGAAATGACGATTGAGGCTCACAATATGACAATTATTGCCGTAGATGGCAGCAACGTTGTGCCAAGGACTGTCACAACGCTCACTACGTTCTCAGCTGAACGAGTCGATTTTGTTATCAATGCGACTCAAGACACAGGCGCATTTTGGATTCAGTTACGAGGTTTAGGCAACTGTATCGCCAGACAAACTAATCAGGTGGCCATTTTACGATATGGCGGCTATAGCGACGGGCCAGCTGTTGACAGACCGGCATACTCTCCCGGTCTCCCTCGAGGAATTGTAAGTTTTTTCTTTTATTTTGTTCATATAGGAATATTAATTAAGACAATATTTTCTGTCCAATCTGCGAAAAAAGTGACCCATTTCGAGAGAAATTGAACTTTATGCCCTAGGGCGTAAAATTCGACTTTACGCTCTCGAGAGTTTAAAAATCAGGGACGAAATGAGCCACACGCCCGTAAAGGGGGTACAAAATAGATCCACTTGAGTCACTTTTTGAGCAGGTGGGATTTTTTTGATGCACCTGCTGGTAAAGCTTCACATTTCGGTCGCTTTTATAGGGCGTAAAGTATAATTTCATGCCCTCGGGTGTAAAATTTTACTTTACGCCCTTCCCGATAAGGCTAAACTAGAATGCTAGTGACAAAAAGATAAATCACATCACGTCAGGTAAAGGCTACCGAAATGAGCCGCTTTCTTCGTAAATGTGTCAAAAAATATCGTCTAGACCGAGGGCGTAAAGAAAGGGGTATCTTAGGACTGTGATTGCGGTCCTCGCTTTCGGCTCGTACAGCAACTTTTACACTCGTTACGAAATATAGTCTCCTTTACGCCTTTTATACAAAATAACGTCATAGTTTTATTATTTCAAGGTCGTTTTTGAAAAACATGAAAATGAAAAACTTATAAAAACTTTTAAAATTCATAAGCAACCCTTAAAATTAATATTTTAAATTAAAACTTTATATATATGACTTATAAATATTACTTGTAAAAAAAAATTTACTATAGAAAAAACAGAGGAAAATAATTATTTACCATTATATTTTGACAATTTTTAAAAATTTTTAAATTCGTGAGTGATTTATAAAAATTCTTATATTTTACGGATTTTTTAAAATGGCTTTTAGACAAAGAAAACTATGATTTTCTGATACGAAACAAAAAAAAAACTGGTTTTTCAATCATCTTATAATGTACAGCTTTTTTTTCGACAATTTATTCAATTTTTGATGGACTATTTCAATTTATAAAAGTCCGGGCCTTATTTCTTAAGGTTCAATCGATTATTGCTTAGAAAAAATTTAATTTTTTAAATTTAAGAATGATTAATTATTGTGAAAACATTATTTATATTTATTTTCCAGGTGTTTAACGCGGTTAACGATGCATGCAACAATACAAACACTAGCGTGTGCGTGAAGGACTTGGAGAGTACTGAGGCAGTTCATTACCGTATTCTCAAAGATGATCCTGATGTTCAAATATTTATGCCTTACTATTTCCACGACTTTACCAATGACGATCTATATACACTCAATACATATAAACGTTTTTTCAGTATGTGCTCTACAGTCATTTAAATTGTTTATTTTTATTAAATTTCAATTTTATAACTAAATTTTTTTTTACAGTTCCACTGCCGAATCTCGCGGTCGCTGCGACACTCGGAGGTATTTCATTCATCAACACACCGTCCCCTCCACTCAGTCAATTGGAGGACATTCCTCCAGGATATTTATGCGATAGTGATAACCTCCCTCCCTCCTGTGCCAACGTATCAGTTTGCTACTGCTCGCACGTTAGGAGTGTCCCACTGAATGCTGTTGTTGAAGTGATTTTCGTTGATTTAGGTACTTTTTTTTTTCACAATAGAATTTTATCCTGATCTGAGGACTATTTATTTATTTATTTATTATTTTAGAGGAGCGAAATCTGTCTCATCCGTTTCATCTTCATGGGTATGGATTTCACGTAATGGCCACTGGTTTGTCGCGTGATTTAAATATCACCGAGGAGAATAGAAAAGACGCTTTACGTCTTACCCGACAAGTCTACACGACTCGAAATTACCGGCCTCCTGTTAAGGACACGTTGGCAGTCCCATCCAATGGTTTTACCATCGTGCGGTTCATCGCTGACAATCCCGGTGAGTTTACGATTTTTTAATAGAATTTTTCGTCATAGCGGGAGTAAACGGGGTTTTTGTTCCCTCTTTTCCGGGAGCAAAATTTCTCTCGAAAAGGAGGGAGCAAAAACCCTATTTTCTCCCGCTACGACGAAAAATTACGAAAAATAACCTCTTTTGCTCCCTTGGTGAACAATGTACTATTTCGTCATAGCGGGAGTAAATGGGGTTTTTGCTCCCGCTACGACGAAAAATAATATGTTTACCTCGGGATGCAAAAGAGGTTATTTTTACCCCGGCTTCGGGGAGTAAAATGAAATTTCAGGCCCTAGGGAGTAAAATAAAATTTCAGACCCTAAGGCGTAAAATACAATTTCACGCCCGCGGAGGCAAAACTAGAATGCCAGTGACAAAAAGATAAGCCACATTAGGTCTGGCAGAGACGAAATGGGCCACTTTCCGCGCATATGTGCCAAAATATACTATTTCGTACCTGAAAATTGGAATAAAATAATCATTTTTTTTCTAGGATGGTGGTTCTATCATTGTCACTTTTTGCCGCATTTGTACAATGGCATGGCTTTTATGTTGCGTGTTGGTGAGCAGGAAGATCTTCCACCGGTTCCGCAAAATTTCCCAAAATGCGGAAATTTCGTCCGACCATTGATAAATTCTATTCCACAATCGCGCAAGGAAATTAGCAAAGAAAGAGATCATGAAGCAGAACAGTATATAGAAAAACTTTTAAAAAAACGGTATCATATTTCGTAAATAGCTTGAGTATTTATATAAATTTAATTTTATAAAAATTAAGGAGATATTTTAGGTAGATATTAATTTAAATAAATATAATTATATATAGAATTTTTTTAAAATCAAATATCATGCAAAAGTCATTATTTTAAATTATATAAAAATCCAAAAATGTAATATTTATGTATTGAATTATAATTGAAATGTATTATTGTATATTATTGATTATTAATTTCAGTTATTATCACATTTTATTAAAAAATTAGTTGGATATTTTAGTATAGATCTCTTGGATTGTAAAAAAAGTAATCGCCAAGTTTATGCGCCTTTACAAAAAATTTGCGAAATTGTTAGATTAATGATGAAGTATGGTAATTATCATTAATTTTCGCATATTTTTGTAAACTTGTATAAACTTGGCGTCGATTTTTTGACAGTGAAGCTGTATTTTTGGGGGATTTTACATATTTTTGTTCAAATAAAGAGATAAAAAAAATCTAAAACCTTTCGATAAATTAATTGCAAAACCATCAAAAATGATCTAGACCTCCTCTTCAGCGTAATCATCAATTTATTACTTCTAAGCTGCTGTTCATACACCAGTATTGCAGTTGAAGTATTTTTTTTTATCAGCCAATCACAACACGAGAAAATTTCCAACAATCAATCAGCAAAATGTCACATTTTGGCTAAGAGATAAAAAAATCGAATTTTTACCAAAAATCAGGGAAATATTGGTTGCTAATAGTACATTGTTCACCAAGGGAGCAAAAGAGGCCATTGCGACCGTGAAAAATTTACTGCAGAAATTCATGGTCAAAATATTTTTTTGTTTTTGCATCTCGAGGTAAACATTCTATTTTTCGTCGTAGCGGGAGAAAATGGGGTTTTTGCTCCCTCCTTTTCGGGAGCAAAAACGCCATTTACTCCCGCTACGACGAAAAGTAGTTTTTTAAATGTTACCTGAATTTATACTGTTAATAAATACTTTTGTAATTTTTAAATTGATTAATTGTAATTTTCGAATTCAGTATTATTATTTTATGTTTTAAAAATTAAGTTTATTAAATTTCTATAATATAATACACATTAAGTACTGCGTCAATTGATAAAATTCATCGGTGTTAATCTTCCTTGAAACGATCGGGAACACGAAATTCCGTTGTTGCCGGTCGATAAATTGGATTTTGAGTTAGAGCGTAAATAGTTCTTTTTTGTTCCAATTCAAATTTAGCATACTCTCGCTGATCTTTGATAGACGTCCAACATCTACGACGTTAAAATAAACGTTATTTATCCTGTTTTAATTATTATTTTTTTGAAGTTTTTTGTTTGTTTCTTACTTCCAAATAACAAGAGCAATTATTCCAAAGGCCACAACAATTGCAAAAACAATTCCGGGAACAAATGCTGCGGGAAGTGGTGTCTGACAAGCCTAAAAAAAAATTATTAATAAAAAAAAAACAGCAGGTTTAAAAAATCAAAAAAAAAATTATTTCAAGTTCTTACAACAAAATCAGCTTGATAAATAATTTTTAAAATGACTCTTTAGAAATTTTTAAATTTTGAAAGGCCGAAAAAAAAACGGTTTTTAAACCCGCATTCACCTATAAATTAACAGAGCTTAAAAAATTTCCTTTTATTAAGTCCTCAAATTTATATATCACGTGACTAAAAAATCATAAGGGCGTATGCGTCAATTTTTGCCCTCATGATTTTATTAAAATTGAAAATTTCTAAAAAAAAAAAAAAAATTCTATGATTCTGTCTTATTTGACTTAAAATCAACTAAAACGTTGAGAAACCTAATTTTTACATTGAGTCTCAATTATTCAATATGCCCTTGATAATTTTAGAAAACTTGAAAATTTTCACTAAAAAAAAAAAAATTGCTTTATTCATCCAAAAATTGATCAAAACATCGATTAAACATGATTTTTAAAAATGTGTAATTTTGAGGTTTTTTTTTCCACATTGCGTTTCTGGAATAAATAATTGTTTTAATTTTGAAAAATGAGTATAAATCGTTATAAAATGCTTTGATTAGAACAGAAATCAGCAAAAGAATAATAAAATAGTATACTGTGTGGCAAGTGCGAAATTGCCGCCATTGCGCACGTGTCACACACTATTTTTTTTTGTAACAAATGCCGAAAATGCTCTTTTTTTCGCTCTGAAAATGAAATTCCGTGCGTAAAGGGGCTACTTTACGCACTAGTGCGTAAAAACGCACTTTAGGCACGCATGTCAGCAGTGAAAAAATCGGTCACTTTACGGCGGTTCAAGAGTGAAAAAAAAAAACGAGCTTTACAGGCATGTGTTACAAAAAAAAATATATTTTCACGATTTTTCATAAAAATTTCATTTCTCACCTTTTCAGCAATTTTAAGAATTACTTGATTATCCTTGGTGAAGCGATAGACATATGGAATAGTGCAGACACTCGTGTCCTTGACGATTCTCACAATGCAGTAGTGATCGCTGCCAGTGTCCACAGTTTTCACGCGTTTTGTGATGTAAGTGATTGATCCATTGCGGTGACAATATTTCCGTGCATTTTCCGGCGATTCTACAGTCGCATTGACACATGCCTCGTAGAGAACACACAATCCACTGCCGCCAGCACTCACCGAGGACTCGCAGTAGGTGCCACGATACAGCAAACCATCGCCAGGAGCGGTAACATTGCATCGACACTGTCCACACTCGCAAAATCCATGATTACCACAAACCTCAGTGCTTCCCGGTGCGATACAGAGGCTGGTGGATGTCGGACACTGACAGGCATCTCCCTGCCAACCTTGCAGACAGGAACACACGCCACAATCGCACGCACCTCTTCCGCCACACTCCACACCACTAGTCTACGCTTGGCAGCGAAAAAAAAATTTTTTCTCGGAGTTTTTACGTCGTAAGAATTTTTAATAAAAATATTAGCACAAGTTAAAATGTGTGTTTAATGTACCTTATCACAAGGTGAACACTCGCAGTATTTACCATTGTAGCCTGGGTCACAGCTGCAACTACCACACGTACATTCACCTCGATTAGAGCACACGTGGGCTTGGCCTGGCCGCACACACTGCAATCGGTTTTCTGCCCATGCGCTCGCATCGCAATTACACGTTTCTCCTGCATAAATTATCTTGTTAATGTCTGTATAACTGTGCTTTAATCAGTTTTACAAATATTACGTACCCGACCATCCGTAATCACACTTGCAAATTCCACATTCATCCACGCCGTTATTGCAGTGACTGCTTATTCGTGACTCGCAGTCACATCCACACTGCAATTCCACGTCGATCATGGACTTGGACGTCTCGGATGCTAGGGCATCGTCAATCACGATTTGCTGTCTCTGAAAAAAAATTTTTATTGCATTATTGCAGTTTTGAAGCTGCGATAAAAAAATTAATTTATCAATAACTGAATTATTTATCACTATTGGCGGTCCGAATAGATATACTACCTAAAAAATCGGTTGTTACGGAAGTTGACGTTATATTTGTCATCATTTTATTCGGTCGTTCATATTGGCTACGTTTAGTCGATAATGCAGTTTTTATAAAATTCGAGTTTCAGAAGGCGCGCAAGAGCGCTTTTCTATTTTATTAAAAATAATGTAAAAAAATGATGTAAATTTTATAGAATATCTAGAAAATTTCTTGGTAAATATTATTTGATAGAGAAAAATATTATAAACGTTAAAAATTTGGGGGGGTTAATTATCTACAAAAAATGTTAAGCAAGAATTTTTTGTAACTATATATTCCTTTGTGAAAATTGTGATTTTTCAAAATATCTTGAGAACAATGCAGTATATCAAAAAAATGTATTCTACATTTTTTATAGAAAATTAAATTGTCTATTATTTTATTTTTATAATATTTAGTGATATCTTCATTATTTACCGAGTTATTGGCAAAAAATAAAAAAAAAATATCGTTAAAAATATCGAAATCTGCGAAAATTCCATAACAAAAAATGTTTTTCTCCATAAAAACAGCCCCAAAACTCATTGTCAATTCTCTACCAAATCGATTATCCAACAATTTTGATTTTAAGTTAATTTTTGAAGTTAAAAAAAAATTTTTTTAACCCTTTTTGACACCATTGAAGCGATATTTCGGAGAAATTTTTTAATTTTTAGCTTAGAATTGCCTTAATTATGAAAAAATAATAAGAAAATACCCAAAGACTTTCGTTGCGTGGACAATCATCCAAAGATAACTCAATGATAAAGTCATAAACGCTGCCTTCCTGAACTCCACGGCATTCGGAGGTCATTTTGAGCGTTTCTCCATTCTCATTGCAATTCGAGAAATATTTGACACTGATGGGATCGGAGGAATTGTCTCGCAGGACCACTCGACTAATAATGTCATGATAGGCCTGCTCAATAATTTCTAAAATATTTGAACTGTTTTCTGCGAGTGTTGCGACTCTTCCCTTCTCTCGCAGCAATCCAGCGATCTGCTCGTACTCCAGCCGACGATCCTCCGCCACGGCGAAGATTAAAATGACTTTCTGCTCATTCAAAAGCTTGGATATCTCGGCGAGCGATGGATAATCAAGGACTTTGGACATGGTGTACTGTCCGGCGTTGTTCAGGTGACAGAAAAAATCATTGCGATCGATAACCCCAGCGAGTTTTCCCTCACCGGCAAAATGCAGCAGCCCGTCCGTGGCCACGAGCATGAGTTTGCGAGCCTGTTTCGCCCATCCTACGTGATCTTTGCACACGATTGCTTGCACCACGCCATCCAGACCACCCTCGAGATTATCCACGTTACCGGTTACTTCACTGGAATTCACCTGAGTAGAAATAATCACTCGTTACAATAATTTCCGTGAAGTTATA
Organism: Macrocentrus cingulum; assembly: GCA_002156465.1. Lineage (NCBI taxonomy): Eukaryota > Metazoa > Arthropoda > Insecta > Hymenoptera > Braconidae > Macrocentrus > Macrocentrus cingulum. Next base: position 529 of record MVJL01000160.1, on the reverse strand, counting down.
AATACCGATGAGTGATTTTTTTTTTCATTTTTTCGCGATAACTCGATAAATAAATGAGATAATGAAAAATTTTATCAATGATAATTTGTTTGAAATTAAATTTTCTACAAAAAATGTTCTAACGATTTTTTTGTGTTTTTATTTATTTTCGAGATATTTTGGAAAATAACAATTTTTTAAAATCGGTAATATCTTGAAAATTAAGAGAGATATGAAAAAATTTGCTTGAAAGTTTTTGAAGAGTTTTTAATTTTCGTTAAATTATGTTGAATAATATTTTTTGCTATTTTGCTTAGTTATCGAGTTATCGGGAGAAAACCGAAAAAAATCATGAAAACAGAGAACTCGCGCTTTAGGAGTGGCAGAGGGTCATAGAACTGGAAGTAAATTTTCATTTTTTATTAACAATAATAAAGGTTTTTTCGAATATGACTAAATATTTAAAGCGGTAGATTATTGCTAATTTTTTGGAAATTTTTTAAATTTTCAAGAAAGGTGAAAATCCTGCAATTTTCGTGATTTAGTTGGG
>MVJL01000154.1:0-11664 GCA_002156465.1 Macrocentrus cingulum | reverse complement strand
TCGAATTCTTGGTAAACCACGAAAAACTGCAAGATTTTCAGTCGGAAAAAGTCTACGAGGAGGCTGTAGACTTTATTAATCGCTTTCTGCCGGATGAATTAAAAATCCGCTGCAAAGCCAACAGTTTATACCAGAAAATTCGCAACATACTACAAAATGATATCAAATTCAGGACAAACACTTTTAATATTACTGTTCCTGAAGAAGTTAAAAGTGTATTGCAGTGGAAAATTTGATTCTAAATGGCATATTGTGTACTAAAGGCATTTATTAGGCTGTTGTGTACCGTACACACAATGTACAGATGATATATTTTTTATTTCGCTGCAAAAAAGTGGCATTCTATGCTCAAGGGAAAATAAATCAAGTTATTAGCCCTTAAAAGAGGACTAAAAGGCCACGAAACAAAACAAACTGTAAGAGGGAAAAAAAGATTTAATGAATTATCCAATTTAAATATAATTACTAGCAGGTATTTTTACAAGTATTATGACAGCCGTTGTGTCCGATCTGAATTTGTATTTTTAAATCAATAAATAGGTTTTTAAATCGGTTTAATTGTTTATTGAAAAATTACATGTCTCGTCTTTTATTAATCTATAAGTGACGAATAGAAAAAAGTTTAAAAAAATTTTTTTTATCCATTATATATTTTATCATAGATCATATTAGAATAGACTTTATACGCTAATAATTTTTTACCTAAAAATTAGATAGATTTTACGGTCTATTTGAAAGGCTTGTACTTAAGCTCTAAAACTTTTTGGATTCGAGCTTGTGCATTCTCCTCTACCCGTAGCAAAGAATTGGACATATCTAAAGCGAGTTCCTCTACCTCTTCGCCTAGTGTTAGTTCCTCCTCGGAACTAGATTCTTCGCTAATAGCCTCATTGCAGGTTGGTGGTAGAGACTCGTCTGGTGTTTCAATAACATTTTCCTCCTCTGTGGGAATTTCATCACAACTACTCCATTCGATAGCGTCGCCGAACGATTTAGCATAATGTTTATAATGTTTATCCTCAGAGGTCTCTATGGCGTTCGGAGGACAATGTGAGGTTGATGCCGAAACCTCATTGTCATCTGTCCCACTCACCTCATCCGCGGGAAATGGTTGAGAAGCCCCGGCATTGATATTCTCAGACTCTTCTTCCTGGGGGTCGAAAGCATTTAGTCCACAAGTAACTTGTATATCATCTTGAGATTTTCTGATGAGATTTGACCACGTCAATTTGTTGATTTTTTTGATCACAGTCCCCCACTGACGTTTTTCGCGCTGTTGTTTTTGCTTCCTAATAAAAGATTGGAATTTTCAATTAAAGATTTATGTTTGTAATGTTTTATTCTCTTCCATTATCTTGTGACATATTTGATACTCACTTATTTTCAATGTTTCTAGGTATTATCTTTCCCCACGAAAGTGTTCTTTTTTGAGAAGCGTTTGTGGACATTTTTTAAGGTTATGGTTATCAAAGCAGTGATCTCCGTGATAATGGACAAATGGCGATAATCAATAAGTAGACGGCGTCGCCAATGCGTACAGCGTGTGATATTGTGGTTCTTCAGACTCGACATCAGCTTGCGCGTGATTATTATTCTCTCATACAATAATTGATTGATGAAAACCAGGGGAATCGATCATCAGAGAAAAAAACAACACACGGCCAACAGTGCACGTATTTATTTAGGACGCTTCATGGATATTTTATTTGAAATCGAAATTCTGATTAAAATTCACTCTGTGTCTATACCACTGTGTCAATATTGTCGTTTTCTAGCATGGCGAAGTCTTTTCACGGCATTTTTCAATCAGAGCTCAATAAAAATGATAAAAATGATTTACTAAAGACGCACATTTTCCATCTAAACGATGTGCGTTCTTCTATATAATAAAATTATCGCATAAATCATCGCATGACCTGCATTCTTTACTTAGTTGGAAAAAAATTTTCTACACGAATTTGGCAAGAGGTAAATGGCAAAATTAGCTGTGGTGTTGATGAGAGCACGACTAGCAGCTCAGAAGGAAAATCTAGAGCGCAAACGAAGGCGAGAGCAGAATTTGCAGCTGGAAATGCATGAAAAGCAGCTCACACATCGTGCCGCTGCGGTGCTAGAAAAATATTTCCTTCTGCGACAAGTTTTCTCAAGTAAAACAAAAACTTTTCAGCCTCGTAGGTGATAACGACTGTTGTTATTCCTCCTCCAAGATTGGCTCTTTTGCAATATGTATGTTTTATTTCAGGACTACCTTTCCAATCCTGCTCTTGCGCTTGCAAATTTTCTGCAGCAAGTTTTCATTGTATTCTTTCTGGAATTGCAACAATATATCAAGAGGGGTAATTATATCCCGTAAAAATAATGAGTGAAAGGCTTACCAATGATGGTACGTAGGCTATTTCATTGTCTTCCAGCGTAGAATGGATGGTCTCACCAACTGTATTGTTGAAATTTATCGCCCTCGTGATCAAGTTGACAAATTGTCTATAGAAAGGTTGACAAATAAGATTATAATTGCAAAGGACAGAGTTTTTTGAATCACTTGCAGACGACGACATACCCTTGGTAGGCGTTTGATATTGCAAGAGCTGGGTTTGATGACATGTTGAATAATTGTAAAAGCGAGTTCTCTTGGTTAATAACGCTCGTGCAACTCTGGAGTGACATGAAACATGATGAAAAATTGTATAAAAGTGTTTTTTTTTTTTTATTTGATTGAATTAGGCAGAGTGAAAGTACAAACTTGGAACAATGGAAATTTGTCAATTGTAACAGGGAAAAATTGAATCACAGAAAAAAAATTAAAATGTTGCAAATGTTGTTCTCTGGAGCAGTTTCAAACCGAGAGAGAACATGAAATGTATTGTTTTGCCCATTTTAATCTGCTGCTATAAAACAAAAATATTTAAAGCATCGACTTGGTTTGTAATAAGCTTGTAAAAGTGCAGTTTAAAACATAATTTCAAACCTTAATGAGCTTATCAATTATTAAATAACATTTTCATCATACACATCACTCACAAGTATAGTTATTTGTCTTAGTTAAAGAGTTTGAACAATAAAAAATTAGCAAACAACTTACAAAATGAAATTACTTTTTTCACTCTGGATCGTAAATAATTCAGTACATATTAACCCAAATAACGATTTAGTTTAAATATCATAGTATCATTCCAAGTAGAAAAAAATACAAAAAAAAAAAACACTTTAGACCAATGTAAGTATGAACTGCAAATCTTTTAAAAATCTAAATCTATTACATAAAATCAACCACATAATCGAACAGCTTAAATACTATCTAATAATAATGATCGACCTAAATAATATATATTCCAACTGATATAATGATAAAATAATTAATGATTGATTAAAATACATGTACACACACACGTAGACCTAACATAACCTTACAGTTTTCCACCACCGCAAAGTTTATAAAGATATCCAACTAATGTATCAAAAAAAATTTATAAAAATTTTTGATATATAAAAATTATAAATTTAATTTCTGCTAGTCCGCTTTTGCGAGATATATAAATAATTTAAGTTCACATTAAGTTCACTTTGCGAAGGCTATAGTTTGGACATTCTTGTGTATGTTTATAGTATAGTGTGAGCCATATCTGTCCGAAAAAAATAAACAGAGAAAGAGAGAACAAAGTTTGTGACGAGCAACATAAATAATTCCCTAAACGAAATGCAGAGACAGCTCTCTAGCTTATCATATTATATGTATATATTATACATTTTTTTTCATCTTCTATATTTATATATATTATTGTCACTCCAAGTGTACAAGTATTTCAATGATATATACATTATTTGAATTATATTATTGATATGTACATTATTGTGAATAAATAGCGGAGTAAATATAGAGAAATATATATATACATAAGAATAAATAAGGATTTACAAAATTTGATTGAAAGAAAATAACTGGACAATAAGGAAAACTGCAAAGTATTTATCAAATAAATATCATAGATATCCGTTTATGTTGTCGGATGCCACATATTTGACATATTAAGTTATTTTAATATGTAGCTTATTATGATGTAGCTTATTATGATATCCAAATTATAAGGATTCAAAATTTTCCCGGGTCGTGACACAATCGATTGTGCTGTTCTCTAAACTGAGCTATACTATAGGTACAAATTCATGCGAGCGAAATTGACCGAGCGAAAATGGTTTCTAATAATCTGATTGGCTTTCCAGACAGACGTTTTGTCCAACAGCCAATCAGATTATTAGAAACCATTTTCGCTCGGTCAATTTCGCTCGCATGAATTTGTACCTTATCTGCAAATACAATAATATACATATTTCATACATATAACCTCTTCCACACGAATTTACGGCAACATTTCATCCATAACCTCGCTATGTCGCAAATGACGAAAAATATAGTCGAAGTAAGTTTTTTAATTCCCACAACAATAACATAGTAATTGTATCGTTAATTAATTGATTTTATATATCTTATTAGTTGTATGCAGAATTTCTCGAATCAGAAGAAAATGACGGTGAGCATCCGCCTCCATGTGTTGTTCTAAGGGTCCTGGGTGGTGTAAGTATTCATCACAACTTTTTTTGATTTACTTTATTACTGAATTTTTTCTTTAATCTATTTCTTCCAGACTCTGGACGCGAGATCCTATGAACTGCACTACTCTGTGAGGGTGCTAGATGAGACACAGACGGAAATGACCGCACTAGTGCCTGAAAATATTGTTATTCGCGATGTTCTGAATGCTGGGTGTTCAATGTTATGCACTGATTGGATCGTTGGCCGGGAGTCCACAAATGATGAAAATACAGAATATCAATTACAAATCAATAAATACCGGATCTTGCCGTCTTCACCCAGATCGTCTAAAACTTCACCCCGGTCTGTAACGTCCATTGTACAGACAAAGTCACCCGTCGAGTCATCCGTGCCCCATGGACAGTGGACAAGAAAGTCGGAGTTGCTCATTAGCAGAGGACAGGAACACCCGCAGAAGGCAGGAACATTTGTATCGTCGCCAGCAGCTCTTCGTCGTCAACTTGAACCCGAATTTGCTACATCTGGTTCTCCGACGGCACGCGTAGAGTTTTTAACACTCCTTAGAGATTTAAAACAAGGATCTGAAGGGTGAGTGTACTGCTTGTCCCGGCTTATTAGATTATTTTTTCACGAGATTTCCTTTTTTATTACAGTTACTCGGTGTTGGTGAATGTGAAGGCCATTGATTATGTATCTCAGGCTAAAATGGATTTGCTAATTGCCGATACATCGGGGTCGTGCCGATGTGTAGTATTTGCGCCTATGCTGAACAAGTTGCAAAATGTCATAAAGGTACAGTTTTATTGCATTAGTTTTATTTGCGTTGTTAGAATTACATCATGTAATGGAATAATGGTTTTTACAGGTCAATAGCGTGCTGCAGATTCACAATTCCAGATTTAAACGCGTAGCGCCTGGATATGCCAAATTCAAAGACGAAGCCGAGCTCGTTATCAACGTGTACTCGTCAGTCGTGGTAATGAATGAAGCCGGCGATTGTTTGTTGGAGGTTACAAGGCAAAAGTGATGCCAGTCAGGAGAATATTTTTATACTTTTCGAGACATCAATATGCTAATTTTATACTTGAAAATATTTTACAGAAAAAAGGATGAGCAGTAAAAAATAAATACTTACATTGATACTTACACTCTGGAGACATCAATAAGACGTTATCCATATCACGTTCTTTTTGCAACTGATCCCTGACCTACACAACATAACATCAGCAGTCTAATTGGCATTCGTGATTAGATTCGTCTCCACTGTTTTACCGGCTCTTTACGTTGTTTAACTAGCTTTCTAAGCGCTGCAGCTCATCCTACCATCCAACTCTGTTTTATAATAATTTGATCGATCGATTTTGTCTAGAGAAATATGTTATAGTACAGTCCCCGACATTCAAAAAATTTTCCCTCTTAATTTAAGGATGATTATTATGTATTCCAACCATAAAAAGTGATTGTTTGCTCCGCCCTTGCGTACTGTCAAGTTTCAATTATTTTTTTAATTATCTTTTATTATTTATTTTGCACAAAGGATTCTATATTTTTGTACCGATAAGGATGCGGGTAGGACTAATTTTGTTCAGAACCTTTTTTGTTCAGAAATCTATTATCTATAAATAACATTTCTTGAGAAAAATTTTTATATTTGATAGTTTTAAAGATATTTGAAATTAAAGCTGCAAGAAAATTTTTTATATACTCCTTTTTGGTTTTGGACGCGCGATATACACGTTATTTCATAAGAATTTCATCAATTTATTATTCGTTTTAGCGAGATTCTACTCGCAATTTACAATTCAAGATTTACAATTTACGATTTTTCAAAATCATTCTGATTGTAAGTAACCAGTTTCTTTTTTTTAATTGCATTTCAAAGCATCACGAAATTTGTGATTATTAGTTGGTAGTTGTAGGATCCTCTTCGATATTCTCGGGCAATCGTATACTCAATACAACAAATGTAGCCACCAGCGTTGACATGATCCCTTATGTGCAAAGGAATGTCATTGGGCACTACAGCGTTTAGTGCTTGGTGCGTCCCGTCCGCTACATTGAATGAGTAGTACGTTGAATGGAATTTCAAATCCAAGGTCTAAATTGAACATAAGATTATCAAATTAATTGATTAGTGCAATGTGCAACGTTAAAGACACCTTTGAAGAAGGCTCTTTCGAAACACTGCTTACCCCACTCGGCACTTTCAGAATGACAGGCGGAGCAAAATTAATGCCATCGTTCTTCTTCGAGTCGATGAAGTCAGCGTATAACTGATTCATCAAGGAACCAAGTATAACAATTATTATTATAACAAGTAATTACATACAATACCAGTATTTAGATAACTTACATTAATGACGTCCTTGCAGATTATATCAGCCATTATTGCATAGAGGCTAGTAGATGACACTCAATTTTTGAGGTTATGTCGTTGTGTCAAGTTTCATATATGTAATTGTGAGCGGCAGCACGATCATCGTGCTAAGCAAGATTAATTTGAAAACTCTGGTGAATTTTACAAATATACACAACATGTTTTGATAAATTTGACGATTTCTCGCAAATATCTTGACCCTCATAATCGAGATGACGCTTTTATTAGTTTATAATGATGTAGACTCACTATATAACAAGCCTACCAAGTCGATATTCGCATAATTACACCGGTGTTAATAGATTTTTGTCGATTTTTAGTCGGTCGCTGCAGCTTTGTTGCATCCAGTATTTTCTTTAAATTTTTATCTAGCGATTTAGAAATATCCCACGCGAGATGTCAAACTCCGACAAATAACAGTTGATTGAAACTATGTTCATTCATCAACAAGCCATCACGGGCCGAGTTATCTCTGAATTTGGCAGAGATAATTCCAAATTTGTGTTAAATCATAGGCTACACGCTGGTTTGTACAAAAAATACCGCATATTTCAAATAATCTCTGCCAATTTTGGAGATAATAAAGCAAACGACGGCTCGTTAAATTGGGCTTTTCCGGTAGATTATTTAAAAAAATACATGAAAAATCTCCGGCATCGGAATTAAAAAATCAGCCGCCAAAAGTTGTCGCGAGTTTGTGTCGCGGCGCAGCGCGGAGCCGTCTATCGGAGGTGGTCACCAGGTGATTCCACAGTCGCTGATTTTTCGTCTATTTTTTTATATCATCTATTCGACAAGTCAAATTTAATGAGCCATCACGGGCCGAGTTATCTCTTAATTTGACAGAGATAATTCCGAATATGTGTTGAATCACGTGCAGAAACACTGGTATTCACAAAAATTAACGTTGAATTGAAAATTATCTCCGCCAATTTTAGAGATAATAAGGCAAATGATGGCTCGTTAGATTGGGATTTTCGAGTGGATTATTAAAAAAAATATACCGAAATTCTCTAAGAGCAGCAGCGCAAATCCAGCCGTCAGAAGCTGTAGGAATTTTACGTCGGCGCAGCGCGGAGCAGCCTATCAGAGGTCAGTAGGTGATTGGATGGCCCCAGATTTTTTGTTTATTTTTTGAAATGATCTACTCAGCGAGACAAATTTAGTGAGCCGTCACGGGCCGAGTTATCTCTAAATTTTACAAAGATAATTTCGAATATGTGTTGAATCACGTGCAACGCTGGTTTGTACGAGAAATAACGCATATTTGAAATTATCTCCGCTAATTTTGAAGATAATACAGCAAACGACGGTTCGTTGAATTGGGCTTTTCCGGTAGATTATTTAAAAAAATACATCAAAAATTTCCGGCATCGGAATTAAAAAATCAGCCGCCAAAAGTTGTCGCGAGTTTGTGTCGCGGCGCAGCGCGGAGCCGTCTATCGGAGGTGGTCACCAGGTGATGAATTGGGCTTTTCCGGTAGATTATTTAAAAAAATACATCAAAAATTTCCGGCATCGGAATTAAAAAATCAGCCGCCAAAAGTTGTCGCGAGTTTGTGTCGGCGCAGCGCGGAGCCGTCTATCGGAGGTGGTCACCAGGTGATTCCACAGTCGCTGATTTTTCGTCTATTTTTTTATATCATCTATTCGACAAGTCTAAAAATACATCAAAAATTTCCGGCATCGGAATTAAAAAATCAGCCGCCAAAAGTTGTCGCGAGTTTGTGTCGGCGCAGCGCGGAGCCGTCTATCGGAGGTCACCAGGTGATTCCACAGTCGCTGATTTTTCGTCTATTTTTTTATATCATCTATTCGACAAGTCAAATTTTGGGCTTTTCCGGTAGATTATTTTAAAAAATACATCAAAAATTTCCGGCAGCGGGATCGCAAAATCAGCCGCCAAAAGTTGTCGCAAGTTTGTGTCGGCGCAGCGCGGAGCCGTCTATCGGAGGTCACCAGATGATTCCACAGTCGCAGATTTTTATTTTATTTTTTTATATCATCTCCGGTAGATTATTTTAAAAAATACATCAAAAATTTCCGGCAGCGGGATCGCAAAATCAGCCGCCAAAAGTTGTCGCAAGTTTGTGTCGGCGCAGCGCGGACGTCTATCGGAGGTCACCAGGTGATTCCACATACAGTCGCTGATTTTTCGTCTATTTTTTTATATCATCTATTCGACAAGTCAAATTTAATGAGCCATCACGGGCCGAGTTATCTCCGAATTTGGCAGAGATAATTTCGAATTTGTGGTATTTCATGTGCAACGCTGGTTGAGACAAAAACTAACGCATATTTGAAATTATCTCCGCCAATTTTGGAGATAATAAAGCAAATGGTATTTCATGTGCAACGCTGGTTGAGACAAAAACTAACGCATATTTGAAATTATCTCCGCCAATTTTGGAGATAATAAAGCAAATGATGGCTCGTTAAACTGGGCTTTTCCGGTAGATTATTTTAAAAAATACATCAAAAATTTCCGGCAGCGGGATCGCAAATTTTTGGAGATAATAAAGCAAATGATGGCTCGTTAAACTGGGCTTTTCCGGTAGATTATTTTAAAAAATACATCAAAAATTTCCGGCAGCGGGATCGCAAAATCAGCCGCCAAAAGTTATCGCAAGTTTGTGTCGGCGCAGCGCGGACGTCTATCGGAGGTCACCAGATGATTCCACAGTCGCAGATTTTTATTTTATTTTTTTATATCATCTATCCTTCGCAAGTTTGTGTCGGCGCAGCGCGGACGTCTATCGGAGGTCACCAGATGATTCCACAGTCGCAGATTTTTATTTTATTTTTTTATATCATCTATCCGACATGTCAAATTCAACGAGCCACCGCGGGCCGAGTTATCTCTGAATTTGGCAGAGATAATTTCGAATTTGTGGTATTTCATGTGCAACTCTCTTTGTATAAAAATAACGCGCACATTTTCGCGGACGTCTATCGGAGGTCACCAGATGATTCCACAGTCGCAGATTTTTATTTTATTTTTTTATATCATCTATCCGACATGTCAAATTCAACGAGCCATCGCGGGCCGAGTTATCTCTGAATTTGGCAGAGATAATTTCGAATTTGTGGTATTTCATTTTTTTATATCATCTATCCGACATGTCAAATTCAACGAGCCATCGCGGGCCGAGTTATCTCTGAATTTGGCAGAGATAATTTCGAATTTGTGGTATTTCATGTGCAACTCTCTTTGTATAAAAATAACGCGCACATTTGATTAGAAATTGGTTCGCACGGTAGGTAGTGTTTATACTGCGAACATCTGTAGAGAGCTTTTTTTTGAACATCCAGTTAAATTTTTATCACTATCTGCTCGGCAGTTGTTTTGATTTTGATCATTTTTTTTTTGAACATCCAGTTAAATTTTTATCACTATCTGCTCGGCAGTTGTTTTGATTTTGATCATTTATTGATTTCAGAGAGTGAAAAAAACTAAATAAAATTGCATGCCATTTCTTTCTATAATTTTTGACCTTTTAAAAGTTCATATGTCCAAGTTATGAACAATAAACTATGAAAAATGAATATTAGCTTATGCCATTTCTTTCTATAATTTTTGACCTTTTAAAAGTTCATATGTCCAAGTTATGAACAATAAACTATGAAAAATGAATATTAGCTTCTTTAATTAGCTCCTTTAGCGTTAATTTTTCTATAAAAAAATAAATAAATCTGGTAGTTATTTTTATTTCTCAAATACACCCAGTTTGAGACAATAGTGCCGCAAGTGGCAGCACCTCCCGGTTTTTTCTATAAAAAAATAAATAAATCTGGTAGTTATTTTTATTTCTCAAATACACCCAGTTTGAGACAATAGTGCCGCAAGTGGCAGCACCTCCCGGGAGCACCTGAAATCCCAATAAACAATTTAATTATTTACAATAAATATCCTACTAGACTTGTGTTTTACGGAGCCGGCGTCTCTACTAATAATAATACTTGTAGCACCTGAAATCCCAATAAACAATTTAATTATTTACAATAAATATCCTACTAGACTTGTGTTTTACGGAGCCGGCGTCTCTACTAATAATAATACTTGTAAATTTGATAATTTTTCCATTGCAAATTAATGGCAAATTGTAGAAAAAGAAATTAAATTTTTCAAACAGATCAATATTCTCTACTAATAATAATACTTGTAAATTTGATAATTTTTCCATTGCAAATTAATGGCAAATTGTAGAAAAAGAAATTAAATTTTTCAAACAGATCAATAGCGTTGAGTGGGAGTTTTTTGGCAGCCGCAAGAGGCAGCACCTCCCGGGCGCGACTCGTTATTGTAGAAAAAGAAATTAAATTTTTCAAACAGATCAATAGCGTTGAGTGGGAGTTTTTTGGCAGCCGCAAGAGGCAGCACCTCCCGGGCGCGACTCGTTAGTGATGCGAGCGAAATTTGTGACCGGTCAATGACGCGTCAATTGACGGTCAATTGACCGTCAATGACCGGAGGCAAAAAGTTGACCGGGTCATAGCGTTGATTTTTCTATAAAAAAATAAATAAATCCGGTATTTACTTTTATTTCTCAAATACACTCAGTTTGAGACAAGTGCCGCAAGTGGCAGCACCTCCCGGTCACCTAAAATCCTAAACACAATTTATCGATTTACAATGCATCGAACTTGAACTAGACGTGTGTTTTATGAAGCCGACGTCTTTACTATTACTATTTGTGTGGTTGGGAAATTTTCAATAGCAAATTATCACCCATTGCAG
>MVJL01000151.1:0-53513 GCA_002156465.1 Macrocentrus cingulum | reverse complement strand
GAAATGTATTATTCATACCATTTCTATCATTTTGGAAATTTATTATATTTATTGTCTTTTTACTCGATTGTTTGAATAAATAATTTAAATATATTAAAATCTGCGGCTGATTTTGGTAATGCAATGTAAATAACTATACAATTGGAAGGAGATTAGTTGCCTAACGATTGGAACATGGACTCCTTCATGGAACTTCAATATAAACGTATAAGTAGGCTATATGTGGAGAAGTCACAATGAGGGTTGCTTCTGATTGGTTCGGTGGTCAACCCAAAAACGGTTAGATAGCGCTGCTGGCACTTGCAAGATCCACAGACTGCAGAGCAACCTGACACTGAACACTAAAGAGTCTTCACTGGTGGATCATTGAAGTCAACTTCGCGGAGTTCTCAGCGGCTGGGCATTGGATTAGTTGAGAAATATTTCAAGATGTGTCGAGTTTCAAGGAGCTGCTACAATAATTTCTGATTGAAACAAAGTATGTATTAATTGTTATAGAGAAACGATTATTGCAGCATACATTTTGGTGTTAAAAACATGTGTCTAGTGCTGATACAGCAGAAACTGACATTATCGTTTACAGTTACCGCAGTCTCTTCACTAAGAATCACCGTTCCGTTGGTCAGTTTTAGCGAGTACAATGAACATAGATATTGTACTCATATGAGATTTTCATCGGGTATAAACACATTTTATTGTTACAATTTACACCTTTTATAGTTCATAAATCTAAACGGTATAACAGCGGTTATGAGACTCGAGTGATAAGATCTTGGTTACCCACAGACATTCGATTTTCATGATCACGTGGGATAACTGACTCAAATGCTCGTAGTGACACTCGGACATTTCCACATAAAAATTTTTAATGCTGGGAACTGTATTAATGAGAGGATTTATGTTTGGAATTTACAGTAAGCAAGTTAGAATGCCTATTAAGACTACTTATGTACATTTTAACACCAATTGCGTTGATTGAGCATTAAATATTGAAACGTTGTATATAAAAATCATCTTAAATTCACTTTTATTGCCGTTATATGAATAATATAGTATATAATTAGTAAATTTATTTCCCCATTTATTCGGGCAATGATAAAACGATAATATATTATTAATGCCACTTTCCAGTTATAACTAAATGAATGTGATATTAAAAAATTATACTAACTTCATAAAAATATTTTTTTTATTTAAAAACTTCTTATCGGCTGAGTCATCTTATCTAGACTGTGTTTGTGCGTGAGATTTCTTCTTCTCAAATCCGCTGAAAAAGGTTGTTGATGGTAAGGAAGAAATGGTACATTCTCGCTACCACTTCTATACCGACAGCAGCAGCCAGGAAAGAGTTCCGCAGCTTCCCGCAAATACTCGGTAGCGCACAAACCGAGTATTGATTTCTAAAAAAAAATTTTTGACTTGAATTAATTAGATATTTGTTTTTTTTTTTTTTTATTTGTAACATTAAACCCCGGAATCAAAATTACTTCACTGTATTTTGACATGCAATATTTTTTTCTTTAGTTATAAGATACGTATACATTGACCACACTGCATATCTGACTATATTTTCATAATAAAAAATATTAAAAAAGTAATTAAAAATATGTTAATTTCGACTGGTTATGGTTATATAATTTCGTAATAAATTTAAACTATCATATTTTAGTTGGATATTATGAAGATATGAGCAATTAATACTTTCAAGTATTTAATTTAATTCTAAATTTGGACTTAGGCGTACTAATAAGTGTGCTTGAATCATATGCGGGGGCAGTCGAAGCCCTTCACTTTTCTGTATACTGAACGGATAATATTGTATAGGCTGTAGCCCTGTGGGTTCCGCATTTTTTAGCAGCGTCCATTTATTATTAGTTAGCATGGCTGAGTATATACCTCGCATCGTCCTCTTGTAATTTCCCCATTAAATGATGCAAAACGCAACGTTGTACGACCATAGACGGTGTATCTTGATGTGCCAGCAAACTCTTGAGAAGGGTTGCGCAGATCTAGGGCGGGGATAATTACCAGGTACACTGGGTGCATCTGGTGTTATCAGGCTGGAGTCCCACGTCTATACACATGCGTATATATAAATGCCAGCATCTTAATTATTTTTGTACATATATATACATCATCAGTACATGTACTGCTCATGTAATCACATATACCCCGCCGCGCAATTATGAAAATTCCGTTGCGTGCTTTTATCTAAAATAAGTCGATATATTGTGTAGAGTAGGGCACGATGGACCTCGAAGGGAAGAAATGAACCCTTGTATTCCTATCTTTTTTAGCGAGGCTCTTACTTCGATTTTTATACTTTTGGTTGTTAAGAAATCATTTTCATCTTATAAGGGGTCCGTTATGCCCCACTTTCCTCTATAGATTATAAAATAAATTTTAGAGGGCGGATAAATTTTTTTTCTATTTTCGAATTTTGGCAGTATTTTTAGTTGTATTTTTTGCGATGTAATCTAAATTCACAGGATTTATAAATTTATATATACAAAAGAACATTGCCGAATTCTCACGTTTGCATTTTGTTGCAAATATCCCGCAATTCAATTGCCAAAGTTTGTCGTGCATTCGATGTAATTCCTATGGAATGACTACTAAATTTTCTGGAGATTCCTTTGGAAGAAATGGAGAGGCTATCCCGCTCTCTGATGCTGCCCCTACCATATCCCAAGTGCGCGTTCGCGACGGCGGCCATCGATTTCTCGGCAGCGCTTGCGCGCACATCAACATCTTTCCCACTCTTCGACCCACTCGCGGTACCAATCACTTCTACTCCAGATCACGTAGCTCCTGTGTACATATATTCATCTGTATGTCCGCATTTTTGCTGATGAGTTGACGCAGTCGTTGCCAAAACACTCAAATATTCCAAAAAATTGCTGCATATTCCGACAGATTAATAGCGACAGTAATTTTAATTATGAACTTTCTGGTCACTTGATGTCGACTATCTTATCTTCCATCAGTTAATCATTTTCTACAACTAATTAGGGGGATGTGATGCAAAATGGGGTACTTATAAAATACTAATGATTTATTAAAAACAAAAATTGTATAATCGATTCCATTACACTTTAAAAGTTTAAAATTGTAATTATTGATCGAATGACGTTTGTTGTTATAAACTTCTAATCGCAATGGCAATAATGCGTAATAGTCAGTAACGTCAATTTTCGTTAAAATCTTGACGGAGAGTTATTTTCACAAGAAACACATGCATGAGTAAAAATTCTCACTGTGCAATGACTGGGTATGGTTTTCCTCCAAAAATCCTCCAACGATATCCAACTAATCCCTCCGCAGAGCCAGACAGACTTCCATTATCTGACGATCTTTATTCAACCCTCCCGGTGGATTTAGCCCGATGAGGGAGGGAGAGCAGCGGAAGGGTCGTCGTCGCTCGGTGATAGGGGTGCGGAATGGAGCGGAGAGGTGCTTTTACGAGGGCGCAGAAATCTCCTCATCAAGCGCCTGCATGTTGCACAGGAGTAAAGGGGTGCGGTCTCGCCCAGGAAATTGCAGGGCGGCTTTCGTTCTACGACTGCGAGCCGGGACACAAATGAGCCGGCTTGATTCCAATTATTCAGTAAATTAAATACAGGAGCTTTACGGTCGCGCGCCCTCCCGCGTGCTTGTCCACCGATGTATATTCTCCAGCGACAAAAGTTATTGTTGAGGGGGCATAGTTGTGTGCACACCCCGAAGCAAAGGGTTTAAACCGCAACGTGGCTCACCCTTTCTTCTGTTATTTAATGCCCATCCAAAGCAGCGAATCTGCTTCAAAAATAGTCTCATTCCGCCCCAACAACGTCCATCGCCAAAGTTTTCGCATCTTCACATCAATCTTTATTGAATGCAAGAAAGATTTCTTTTTTTTTAAGGTTCGATAGAGCTCGAAAAGTATATATGCTTCTCTTTATTTCGAATGTCTCCGACAGATAAGAAGAAATGTATAAGAATTTAAAGATATATCATATTGTTAAGATGATTTTTATGTTTGACTGGAGGGAAAAATTTATGTGAAATATAAACCCGCAGGTCTTTTGATTAAACCAAGCGATGTATAATAAGATTCCAACGTGAAATTCGCTCGAACCGTCGGGGCGTCTGGCTACTTCGTAATCCGTATTTTCTTTGGGGACTCGTGCGCTTCAACTTTTACGAGCATATATCTTCCTATATACTGTTCTCCGTACATATAGACATACTCCTGAAGACGCGAGTTTTCCCTGCTTCTTTCATTCTCCGTCGTACCATCTTCTCGTATATATTTCCTCCTACGCGATGTGCTCGTTTGAGCGTCTTACTCCGCCTCTTTCCGGAGGTTTATTCTTCGTTCGTTTCCTTTTTTTATCCCCCTCTTCTCGGGGTCCGATCAAAAGAAAAGCACAATCTCCACAAATACCTTCCCCCCTCACCGGCAGTACAAAGTTGCAAAGCAACAATGTTGGGGTATTATCGCGGATTCGCATATTCCGGTGCTTTTTTCCTGCCAGTCCTACACGATCCTGCAGTATCCAAAGTTAGCTAGTGGAACGAAAGGGCGCGAGGAGCAACGCGGGGAACGAGCTTTGCAGCTCCAACCCCATGTATAGAGTCGCCCTGACTGTATAGGCACTGGGAAATTTATAAACCGTAACACGTTTCCGGCTCCGCGCAAGGATCCTGCTCTTCCAGGAATGGTTATACTTGTGGATCCCTCGACCAACGAGGAAACATCTAAAATATGAATGCAGCATCAGTGGGTGGCATATGGGTTTAATTTCGGGGGTCGCTTTTCGATTCTATTTTTTTATTGCTATTAATAAGTATGGCAGTGTTGTAGAAATATGGGCTTTTTCATCATCGGGATTACCTTCATCAGGTATCTGTTACAAGCATATACTTATTGGTGAGAGTAACTTAATAATCTACTGGTTGTAGAATGGAATAAAAAAATATATACTTCACACAAATTTAACAGTTAAGTAGAAACAAAGAAAATTCCGGCAAAAATTTTTTATTTTATTACTATTTCTGATGTGTATATGTCATACTACTAAAAGTATAATAAATAAATTGTTTATATATTATCATAAAAAACCTTCAAACGATCACTAATGCTTAAAAAATAAAATCGAGTTTTGCTAAAACTAATTAACTATCTGTTGGCTTGGCTGAAAAAACAGTTTCTAAAAACATTTCTGTTCACTAATATGAATTCATGATTAATAAATCATAAATTTGTTATTTTTTTTCGGGTATTGCGTAATATACACCATGGATAATGATTTGCGACAACTCAGCGGTGTATTCTCTTCATTAGCATATAATTAACGCGATCATGTGTTCCAGCCAAAGTCAACTAATAAACATATGTATCTATACTATCAGTATTTCTATTATAGGTATAAATAAATTTATCTCCCTAAAAAGTGTCATCACCTTTTTGGCGAAAGTTCTATAGTAACTTTTACTGCTTATGTAAGTCAGAGATTTTTTGAATATTCCATCAAGTCACGCCGCATATTCCTCATGAAGAATGTATCTACCATAAACAGCTCACACGCGTGATCTGAATAACTTAGTATTTTTTCCCACCTTTACTATATAGAAGCATCAAGGAAAATAACAATATATTCAAAAAAAATTTTAACAAGTCTGAAACAAAACATACAATTGAATGTTATACAATTGCTATTTATATGCCAAATATAAATTTTTCATTTTATATCCAGAGGATGAGAGAGTTTTCCGAACTAGATAATATGAAAAAATTAAATTTACAAAGCCTAATTTATATAGATCTGCGGTCACAAACTATGCTCTAGAGAATATTTTTTTGCAGAGTCCCAAGGGTGCGAGGACAAATAATATATTAGCATATATAGGTATGTGCTGGCCGCCATATAATTTCACCCAACATAGCAACGTTATCGCTCTCGATTTATGCCATCGCAAGCTCGAGAGCAATGGCTGATGGTTATCCGTACGGCGAGAAAAGGATAAGTTGCTGCTTGGACGTATTTGGGGGTTGTGATCGGGGTAGCAACAACCTTTATATCGCGTAGACGAGTCAGCCATCAAAGTCGCGGACCCGTGCTATCGACTATTCACGCAACCCGGTGGAAACGATTTTTTAAGCGTATACCTATTTATAAATCTCAAATTCATTTTAAAAATTTACATGTAATACATTAAAAAAAAAATACTACAGAATATCTGTTTTATGATACTAACAGTGTGCCTTTTAAACAGCTCGGGAATGTTAGTTCACCCGACCAGAAAGTCTGGACGCTTTTGAAGGTCACTTTGAAGGTCCCGAATGGTATAGTATTATTACTTGCCACAAAAGGGTCTCTTCCGTCAATACTCCAATTTTTTTTCATTGGCCTATTGTAGACCAGTTGATTTCGTCATTCAAGGTCGTTCCTGATGACCCTTTTTCGTTTGTTAATTTTTTTTTTTTAATACCTCATCATAATAAGTTTGAAACATTTGATTATAAAATTTTATTTTTTCATTTTTTATACAAATTTTGTTTATATAAATATATTGCACAGTTGTGACAACAAATATATAATTAAAAGAGCTATTGTTAAGTAAACAAAATATATTTATTTTACTTGGGAATATATTTTTTTTGATCGGCAAAAAGTTCGATCAGATCGAATTCAGTGTTTTATTAGGATATTTCAACAATAAAAAGTTATTATTAACTTTGAGATACTTACATCCGCTGATAAATAAGTTAATAGCATCGTATAAAATTGATAATTGACAACTACAAGTCGCCTGAAGGTGTTTCATTGAAATGAAAAAAAAAAAAAATCATGTTGAAAAAGATCCAGAATTTATATATTTACTAAATTCAAATGAATATGAAAATGTCAGAGAAAATTACTGAGACATTTCAATGCCCTTAAGAGTTTTTGTACATCCCTGTAGACGCTAGATGACCTTCTAGCAGTATATAAGAGAAATTCGTCCACTGCATCGATACTCCAATTTTTCCCCATTTGTAGACGATTACCGACTCTAAACACATCCAAGGCCGGACTGTAAACAGAGGTTAGTCTTGGAGTTTTTTTTCGCCTTCGCTCGAATCTCCCAAGTATATTCTCAGTTGTGTATTTGGCGGCATGGAGAGCTGACGTGTAAGCTTTGTATATGTATCGAAAACAATCGCATCGTAATAAAATAATTGGCCAAATGGTGTATAAAAAAGTACAGTGAAAAAAAAAAAATGGCTGAAAGTGATGAATTTTCTGGTGCTGTGTGGAATACTCATGATAAAATTCAAACTAAACCAAAAACTAATCGTAAAATTAATTCTTCACGTCGGGTGGCCGCATTTTCTCAGACTTAGCAACTTTAAAAGTAGTATTAGTCCAAAATAAAAACATAAAAGTATTGTTATTGTTGTTATATGCTGTATACGAGTATTTAAGTATTATTTTTTCGTGATAAATGTGATTATAGATATTTGGCAGCTTTAAATTGAGATGTTTAAGTTTGAAAATATTAGAATCCATTGGAGTCTACGTGTTTCGGGTCAGTCGGCCATTTTGCCACGTATTATCATGCAGAGAAAACGAAAATAATGACGCGCGCGAGTCGATCCCGACGGCCGCGGAGCTCGAAGAAACTTGCGCGGAGCATCTAATTGCACAGTTGCATGATCACGCAGAGGTATAAGCAACAATATTCTTGGAATCATAAGTGAAATAAAAAACGTTTTTACACGATACTAATGTCTTTGAAATTGAAGGTGAGAAAATTATGGCTAAGCAATTGCTGTATTAGGTCGAAAATAATTTACTCGTGGAAAAAAAAATTTTTTAACTTACTTATTGGTTGAAAAAATACTTAAAAATACTTAAAACATAAATTAAAGAACTTCCAGAAGATATTTCGATTTTTCTATCGTCTTCTTTGACCTTGGGGAAACATTTTAAATTAATTAATTTTCTGTAACAATGTAACCGAATTCAAATCAAAATATATAACCGTTAAAATATAAAAAATAACGTATATCAAACTGTGAAATTTATGTCTCTTAATTTCAAAACTTTTTGGGGGAAAATATATATAATCTGTTTCATCAAAAAAAAAAAAAACCTAACTCAATTATTAAAATAAATTAAAGTCTCTTTTTTATCTATACGAAATGTTAAGTCAATTGTCGAAAGAAATATTTTCATATGTTTATTAAATTTTACAGATTTTGATAAATTTCAATTTTTATTGTATTTAAAAAATTTCTTCTTTTTTCAAATTTTTATTTATAAATTTATGATTTGATGAATTTTTGAAGAAAAGGTGAGGTGGACAATCAAAGAAAATGTCTGAAAAATAGGCTCCAGAACGTTGTGAATTTTCGGTTGGAAAATATCCGACGGTGAGCCGCACGCAGAGTTGAGGCCGTTTATAACAATAATGTCAGGTGTAGCCTATCGTATGTAGCGCTTGCTGGAGCGCGGTTTACGAGGTGTTGCTCATCGGGTATACCACAGCCATTGTCTCCGCTAATAAACGCGCTTAGCCGAATATGAATGAGGCGCCGGCGAGGAAGTGCAGAATTACCGGACGGTGTCATCGTACAAATTGTATAATATGCCTCGTTCGATCCCTAATGTCTTCTGTATATCGGTGTACGCCTTGATCCCTCCGGCGGAGCTTTAACGTCATCGTGAAACCTCATTATCAACATATATACGCATAATATCCTGAATTTCGCCAATTTACTACATGCAGCCTTACTACTGCAATCCATGTCTCATTGTGTAAATTGAAATCGTAAATTTTGTCCTACACCGCTTATAAAATTATATTCTAAATGAATTTACACCCCACCCTAATCCGTAATATATTTGTACCAATTGATAATAATATTAGTTTATTTTATTGGCCCTTTGTCAAAAGGGTTGCGCCAGTTTCATCGATATATTTTTAATGTTTATATATGCTCTTTGGTTACAGGGTCACTCATGAGGAGGCGAAATTCGATAGTGTTTTTTCAATCGCAATGCACATTAGGTGAGTTATAATAATTTTTGAATTAAAGCGACGAATAATTTAAAAAACTCTAATTTAAAAAAGCTTGTAACCCGAAACTAAAATTTTCATTTCTGCAGTCAGTAGTTTATTATAGTGTAAAAATATTCGGCTAAAGGCTTACCGGGATTTTTATTATATTACAGGCTATTGGAAATATAGTTTTAACTATTTATACTATTAAATTAACTGTATAATAACAATTTGTCTCAGTTTACCATTTACCAAATTCATAACTAACATCAGATTGGCATTAATTGCTTTTTTGGGTTTCCGGTTCCTTATTGCTTTTTTGAAAGTATGGTTCTTTGTTAAAATTTGAAATATCAACGTTCTAAGGGTTTTTTTTTTTTTTTATTTTGTTTCGATTTATTATTTCTATCAAATTTCAAAACTACAAAATTTGTCTTTTCTCATATATGTTAATTTTAATAATTTGTCATAATAATACACTAAATATGTAATATCCGCGCATCAGGCATTGTTATAGCAATTGACTCGTGATTTTGAAAAATAAAATTTAGCCCAAGAGCATTTAACCATTATAGTTGATGGAACTCCATATAGCAGTAGTAGTAGTTTTGATTACAACGATCCTCGCCAGTAAATTGGGATGTATTTGTATTTGTTGGTTTATGGTCACGTGTATACATGTACATAGCCATCACAACCACAAGAGTTTCTCGTTCCCCCCTCATTTTACCACGCAGATTGTTTTATTGTCGCGATATTTCATGTTTATTGGACGCGCGTTAAGTAGCTGTGAAAAGTGTGGCTCGTTTGAACAGCAGTAATATATGTTTACTCACAATTCTTATTAAAGCTGGCGCTTATACACTGCTCTTACATTACATTCCGCCGCTTTCTAACATTATTGATGTGTAATTTACATCATCCTGGATTTCCTCATCGCCCGCCGATTATTGCAACAGCGCAAGAGAATATAGTTGATGAGAGACGGAATGTGCGGGTAAAAAATTTGATGGTCAAATGCAGTAGAAATTCTCCAAGTGCTCGGGTTTTAATCTGAAAGGTTGAAAGAAATATCTGAGTGCGCAAAAGTCCAGGTGGTCTGCGAGCATAATTCGCACTCGGAAAATTGTTTCCGCTCGCAATTTAAAGCACCGTCGGACCCTGAGACGCGGACTGATAGGGCGGGTCTACTTTCTGCAAGCAATGCCCACGAGAAAGCCGCGAAGAGCACCATGAAGATCGCACAAGCGTGCAATGTGCTCAGTCTCCCTTCCAACAGCTATCATAAAGCCATTAACTTTATTATACTGAGCTATTAACTTAAATATTACGACTCACGTGTCGCGGGCTCCCGTTCCTTGATTTACTGCTCTACGAGATCACGACATGGGGGCAAATTTGTGATTTTTTTCGACCCCTCAATGCGTATACTCGGTACAACTTGATATGCAAGTTTCTTCCTGATGCAATCTTTCATTATTCCGCCAAACTTTTTGCTGGCTACCAAGTATATTCCAAAGCAGGATGCCCAACAGAGTGATTGCTTGCGGCTAGAGTTCATCGGTGGTCGGAATTGTAAAGAGCTCGTTAAGCATCAGTAGAAGTTTAATTCTTCGAGCTTGAATGATTAACTCGGCTTGATAAATCTGTAATTAAACTCTAAACTACATGTGTACATATATACTAAAGGTGATAACGCAAAAACAATTGCCAACAATTTCTTATCAATCTATTCGATTATAATTTCTTTTTAAATCGTTAGATTTTCCTGTTCTGCTCCTTTAAGCGAATTGATCAAACCCGAGATTACTGCGTTTGCAGTGATGATGATGATATTATTTTATCACAGTGTAAGCCAAAGTCAACTAAACTAACTACATACAGCTGCAAACTACTGGAAAGATATTAGTTGGATATTTTGGAAAATATATTAGTCGTTTTTTAAAGCTTTTCTTATATAGCAAAAAGTAATTTTGTGTGCTACTTTGTACGAATTCGCTTGAGCAATGGAACTAAAACTACTAGCGGCTTGCCACATCAGATACAGAGATACGAAAGGACACTCTATATCGGTTTTCATCAGCAGTGAAAATATCCTATTCTCCACATGACCTCGCGGCAATTTCACACAAGTCCGATACCGTTGCATCTTTCCACCTAACTCTTCACCAGCGTATAGGTACCTTCGGGGGGTATAAGGTCAGAGAGTAGTATTGGAGGTTAGGTAGCAAGTGGGGGCTGCATGTAGGGTTAGGGCATCGATATATCAAGTCTCCCTTCTCGGCTTGCTCGCGAAGGCGGAGGGCATAAAGGGTGGATCTCTCAGCGGGGTCCCTGGGCATTTTATACGAGTCTCGGGATTCGGAATGAGAATTTACGGGCGGTCCACGCGAGAAGAGGAAACATTGTTGGAAATAAGACGTCTCCACACACCAACATGCGCAATGGTGCAAGGACCTAGCAGCAGAGCATGGGTGTACTCGAGGGCAACGGAAATGGCCGCCGTGGCGTCGGCGTCGGCCAGGGATATCTCGACCCTTTCTTACTCTTTTTTTCACCATCTGCTTCACATTCTCGCTCCACTTCTGCTTCTGTATATGTAAATGCCTGCATTATTCAAATGTGTGAGTGAGCACACGCACACCCAACGTCTTTATGAACTTGTTATTATATGAACCAGCGGATAATCAAAGAGCGGTTTCCACATGTGGCTCGTATGTGCCTTATCCGCGTCTTCCTGCGTCTCTTTCTACACGTATTTCATCATTCTTTCGTTTTTTTTTTTTCTGATGCTTCATTGGAAGCTCCTGTTGGAGTTTGCTCGATGTGATCCATGTGCAGGGATCTTATAAGTTAATGGTCCAAGTTGTTCAAGCACGTACTATCCAATGTTCCTTCGGACTCTGAGCTGAATTCCTGAAGACTTTGGCTTTTACGACGTATCCCCCTGCACTAGGTGAATTCTCGTCTTGGCTTGTTTCTGGCTCTTGGGACTCTGTTTCATTACACTTTGCAATTACTAAACATTGTCATCTTCTTGATACATTCATTTCCTTTTAGCTCATATATAAAATAGCAAAGCCACTACGATTAAGAAAAACAAAGCTAAAAACTTCTGTGCGCAAATATATGCAAAGTAGCTGTCGCAACAAAACTTGAAAGGTAGTTAATAAAAAGTTTTATATATAATACACTCAGTCTCAATGCATGTCTGCATAACTTTAATCCTGATGGAAGCGCAATGTTTGATGGACATGCAGAAGAATATACACAACGATTTATATCAATATATTTCAGAAATCGTATTCAAGTCGGTATGATATGGTTATTGTTAGATTATACGGAGTCGGTGCGTAATATAACTTTTTCGTACAGTGTGTGTCGTAAAATTTAGGATTAGTTGGATATGTTGACCTAAATTATAAACCTCACAGCAAAACCTATCGGCGTGCCTGGTGCCGATGAATAATGATGATCCCAGCAATGTCCGTGCCCCTGTCTGCAGCTCAACATCCGCTATCAGCAATAGAGCGAGCGCCCTGTCGAGGGTGGTTGAAAGGGGAGGCATATCCGCCATAGTATCCGCATCGAAATTCCTGGCACGCGTTCCTCTCACCCTCGCCAGGACTCGCAGTGTCCAGGGCAGCCAGAAGGGAAGGGGATGCACGAGGGTTGCCGAGGGTGCGGCTAGGGGTTGCTTGGGTATTGATCCAGCTGGGTATGCCAGGGTGGGGCTGCTGCAAATGTGGGATCTAGGGCCGCTTTCATTGGTTCGTCAGCTTGCAAGATGGCCGCCAACATCCACCGGAAGCTCGCGCGACTTGAACACACAGAACTTTTCTTTCGCTTTTCTTTTCTTCCATGAGAGAAATAAGCTCGTGGGCTTTTTTTCTTTTCTTTTCTTTTCCCGTATTTTCTGCTATCCTTTAGTAGTCTTGGAACTTGGCCCCAGTATAAACGGGTAAATCGTCTTTATTTTTTTCTTTTTAGCCGTTTTTTCCCCAGCGCTCGCTTCAGCTATCCTCTTTCCGCCGGGTCTTTCACTGCTGCAGCTTGCGAAATTTATTGCCGCGATATATTCACATCCATTAGGTTTGCGTTCTTTTCTTTTGCTAAGTGCACTCTTTTGCCTGAAGATCGCGGAATCCTTGCAGCTTTTATATTGGTTCTAGGGTATTAGTCTTCCTGATGCTTGACGCTAGCGTGTGTGAGATATGTAGCAAATAGCTCTCACACAAGAAGTGGAAATATTTTTTTATACCGCATAAGAGAAACGCTGAGTATAGTTTATGCCCAACAATTTTTGTATTTCCATATAAGCTTGGCCGCGCTGTAATTGTGCGTTTTGCCTTTTATCTTGCGAACCACCAGGAAGCAGGTAGCAGCATCGTAGCCGCGTGTGTGCATCTAATAGGCGAGAATTATTCTCGTGTCGTCATAAATTACCGTTGAGTTTCATTGCGATTTGAGTTAGAAGCTTGGATCTTACGGCCTTCGACACTTATATTTCAACTGGTCCAGTGTGCACTGTCATGCATAAGCATCTTGTATAGCTGAGTCGCAATCGAAACTAATGGAGCAGGCATTAGCAACGAATTGTGACGATATATAGGCGATATAACTTTGAGAGACCATAAACTCGTCGTACAATGTCATTGCGTCTAGTAGCTCATCCAGCTACTGTTTCTATTGCCACGATTATGGACCCTTACATTAAATGACGACCATAGTCACTTATTTTTTCCTTCAACTCATCAGCCATTCACGGCACGTTTGTTAATTTAATTGCTCAAAGCATTTTAGGAAATTAAAACACAATGTCCATTAGCAGATTTTCGGATTTATTCGCGTGATGTATATCAATTTTGATATAGACCGTCAGATTGCCTTATATGCTGATGTGAATTTATCATTTGGTACTCTAGTGCATAAAAATGCACTGAGCATTTGAGTTTATCGTCAATTTTTATGGAGTTTATTAAAGAGACATTTAAATTTATTGACGTAATATGACAAATTCAATAAATACAAATTGTATGGCATCAATATTTGCAATGTTTACAAATGTTTAACATGTTGAAAAAGTTTTTGCATACGCAAAAAGTAATAATACTTCTCAAGCAGATTCTATTTTATTAGAGTGTCTTAAAAAAAAATTTTTCTGTTGCCAGAAAAAAATAATAGTTTATCATGTTTTAAGAGCCCTCTGAATAAAATCAGACCAATACAAGCATTTTTGTAGAGGTCACTTACGAATTTTGAAATTTGCAAAAATGCGTAATATGTGATTGTAAACATTTTTGTTTTGTTCAATTCAAAAATTAATAAAGATATATATCATCATTTTTGTTAAAATATTTTAACAATTGTTTTCTTATCAAAATGTAAAAAATATAGAGGAATTAAAAACAGTCTGATATACAGTGTAGCTCAAATTCATTAAGATATTACCTATATTTTTTAGTATACTATATAGACTCGAAAATCGGGAAAAGGTTTTTGTAAGGTTTTATAAAAGTTTTGCACGATTACGACTTGAAGGATATTTGTCCTAGGGTACAGGAGAGTTTACCTCTAGGGCATATTTCCACGATGATTCTTCAAGCAATAAAATAACTTGGAATTAGTCCCTCGGGAAAATTGTGAAGTCCTCTCTCGCTCCAAGTCAGCCTTTTGTTCTTCAGAATATCTTTGCAGACATATAACTAAGGGCTATAACTATATATATAGTTTAGCGACGAGTCGATCGCGGCCTTACTACAATATAGTATTCGCAGAGTGGCAGTTGCGGCGAGGTAAAGGGGGCGTCTGAAGCTCGGAAGCTGATGTCGTGGGTTGGAGTCGCGGTCGATACCAGCGTATAACCCCTGGGAAGGCAGTGTTGCCGACGTTACATTTTCTGTTTTTTTTACCCGGTGTAGTTTTTTCCCCCAAGCAAGCAAAAAATCTTTTTAACACATAATAATACCAGCTATAAAACTATTGTTCTACGCAGTTTTAGCCAATTGACTTTCTAATTATGAAACCGATAATTGACGATAAAATTTCAATGAAATATTTAGATACACGCAATTTCCACGCATTTTCAATATCCATACATGTAAATTAGCATTAACGTTTAATGTTTTAATAACAGAGAGTGTGAAATTGATGGTTTTTTCATACTTATAAAAATGATGGTCGCCATCTGCTTGCGTACTTTTCACTGCGGGCCCCGTTTGAGACACCAAGTGAAGGTGGAGAACTAAAGTATCCATAAAAATGAAAGATAACGTCGTGACAAATTCAAGGATAAACATTTAGCTATAAGTAAATACATTGTCTATCGAGACACTGAGGGTAGATTTCCTTTTTGGTAGTCAGGGGACACGATGGCCCATCGACGAAAATTTTATGGTTCAACCCTCTATACACAATTGTCATTCGATTCGTGTAAATTGACAGTAATAATATTCTTTTATGCCAATTTTTGATGAGCAATATTTCAGTATCGTTTCATTAATCCACTTATAATTAATTCAACGCCTATATTTATATATATTTATCGATCAATACTAAATTTTTACATGATATTAGATTATTATTCCGCCTTTTTCAATCTCTTGTTTTTACAAAATATTCAAAAGTTTACCAGAACTTCTATTTTTTACGATCTTTTATTTATTATTTTTTTTTTTTTTTTGCAGAGAGGAAGAGA
Source organism: Macrocentrus cingulum (assembly GCA_002156465.1). NCBI lineage: Eukaryota > Metazoa > Arthropoda > Insecta > Hymenoptera > Braconidae > Macrocentrus > Macrocentrus cingulum. The sequence continues at coordinate 37,786 of MVJL01000151.1, read as the reverse complement.
AAATTTCACGTTACAATTTTTTTAGTTACGCTATTTTGTGCCAGTTTCTCCAGTATTTCCGAAAAAATACATTACATGAGAGATTCGTTCAATGGTAGAGAAGTTTTCCAAACAGAAAGGCCAAATTTTGCCCTACTTTCCATTGTCCTGAAAGTTCCAAAAAAAAAAAGGTACATAATGAGTGCACGGAATTCAAGGTAAAACCGCTCGTTGTCTAAACAATATAATGCTAGCGATTGGACCAGGTTTAGCAGTAATATCCGAAGAAGAAAGAGGGTTAAATGTCTTTTTCCATGGCCTCTGATGATGGAAAAGGGTCGGCATGCAGCCCTGGCAATGCTGTTGCATTTTATGGGGTCATTATTGTGACATTTCATTGCGGCGGAAACTTGAATGGGAAACCGACGTATATTTCCGTGAATATCGAAATAATGGCGATGAGTTCCGTTGCCGAAAATTGCTGCCGGATTCGCGGAGGCTCGTGCAACACTTAACGAGGAAGCGTGAAAATGACACGGCACGCGAGCACACAATCATCTCACTCGCTCCTTTACTCTCGATTTCAACGTGCGCCTTTATTGCGCCTCTTAAATTCGCATTTATGAGCTCTTATGTTCTCCCCCGCCTCGACGGCTCCCATCGTCAGTCGGGCTCTCTGGGTCGACGAGTAGGTAGTAGACCTTTGCTTATATGGCTATGCACCTAAGACAAATCGACATGGGGTGTTGAGCGGCATAAATGTGATGGATGTCCCCTAATAATTGCCGTTACCGCGCGCGAAAAAACCTTCAATGAGCTGCAATAACAATAAAATACAACCAGTTTCATCTTTATCATACACCTGTTTAACGCACGGCAGGCAGCACATCCAACTAACAAAATTCACAAAATGCATTCGTAATTATTAAACTCAATTCAAATACCTTATCAACCATCGCGATAGTTGACATCTTTTTAAACATTAAATAAATATCAAAAATATTCTGTATTTTTTCAACATGGTACTTGAGAAATGTGATTTTTTACTACTGTCTTTGTTATTAAAATGTGTAATCACTATAAATAGTTGCTGCACAGTTATCTAACGAAGGTATTTCGCAAAGTGCATTGATATTGTGGCCTAATATTTTGAATGCCACATGGGAAACATTTGATATAAATATCGCACTTTATAGCACTTGTCAAGCAGTGACTTTTAAGTTTACCAGTCTCTATTCTCAGCCGACCGTGGCTCAAGTGACATACAACTAGCCTACAGTGCATAAAATGAAATACTAATGTTTATTACTGTACGAGAATATTTTCCTGTCAGAAATGGGGTGTGAATACAGTCAGACAATAATAAAAACTATCAAAGGCCGCTTTGTATACACGCAAAGAGAAACAAACAGTTGAACTTACACTAATCATCAGATATCATCAATAATTAGTATTTGTGTCTTAACGAAATATGATATGTACTTCAATACTCCTTGAGTATATAAGGTTCTGACGACGTTCCTCTGGATCGCGCCCTCCCATATGTGAGAAATATCCACATAGTGACTGGAATTAATGAGAAATCAGGGGCGGAGGAGGCTGGAAATGGAGCGGCGGCCATGATGAGACTCACTTCAGAGCCAGGGAACCGTAGCCAATTAAGATATCCGCGGGATCGTGGGTCGGACCTAAAATTTCAGAGGGAGAACGCGATATAGGCGAGATTAAGGAGCCGAATAAGATGGAGAATGCATCCAACCAATCGCCAAAATTAACGAACTCTCCCTCGTGCTCCCGCACTGGTAATTTACGCTATGGGTTTGTTGAAGTAGCTTTACCTGCCGCTGAGATTCCAATCGCGTTGATGATACTTGCTTTTTTTGCTTTACCCTTTTTTAGCGTTTTAATTACTCGGCTGGAATCTCAGGGTACCTGGAATGAAGAGTTTGAATATGCTAACGTTATAGGGTCGATGTATATTCATGGCCGCGTTCTGCCTTGCCGGATTGGGATGTACGTGATCTTGTCGTCGTAAATATATATAAGCAATCATATCTATCATAGGGTTTTATATAAATTGTATATAGAGGAACTAATCATTAAAAGTTCTATAGGTATATTAATATTGAGATGTAAGTTAGCTTGGCTGGATATCCAAGTGTGAGACTAATCCGAATTATACTAAATTTATTGCTTTTTTCCCACATTAATCCGTTTATTTTGTTGTAATTCGATGAAATATATTGCTATTTGCATGAAACAATATTCTTTGCGTGCCTATATATGCTTGTAATTTTACGACTTTTGAAGCTGCCGCTTTATTATTATTCAGACAAATTTTGTATTCCTTGTTCAGTACAAATACCGTTGATGATCTTTTTTTTTTGATGGTTCAAATTTTTATTTGTATTTACGGTTTTTTTTTTGGTAAATATACTGAGATCTCATCAATAAAATTATTTTAATAACTCACTAATTTAGAAAAAAATAAAAAGTTTTTTGTGTTTAAACGCAAATAAATTGAATATATTGTGTGCATCAAGTCTAGATTTATTGAAATAAAGAAAAAGATATTTTTTATTTATAAAATTCACAATTATCTCAATTGATGATTTGAATTACTTGAATAAAAAAAATCATTCTCACGAAAAATCTTTTCATAGTGAATTTATTTTTTTGAAAAAATAATACGATTAAAAAATTGTGTTAATAATTTTTTTCGCAGGAGTTATTCTTTGAGAAAATGATGATTATTGGTTGTTGAATTTGAAAAATGCATTCATTTCCGGTATAATATTTCTTCACTAAGAAAGAAATCTGCACTTATGATGAATGACTAGCCATCAGTGACGATTTTTTTTTTTTTATAAAAATGACAAAATAATAAACCGTCCAACATAAAATTCAATTGCTTACTGCTCTGCATGGTCTATTTGTTCTGGAAAAAAGTTATGGGAAATTTCAAGTGAATCATAAAAATCAAGTTATCGATCGGTGACGGGTAAATCAGTCTATTGTATCTTATTTTAAGTTGAGATTTCATATTGTACAGCTGCAAGGCAGAAGTTCTCAGTGGAATTTGTAGCAGTCGCCAGAAGTAAAAAGGTTCTGGGTCAAGCTGTAGCCATTACCAGGTCTTGCACCATTGAGCAAACCACTGCAAAAAGAAAACAAGTGAAACACTAGAGAAAGAAGGATATGATCAAACGACGTACTGAAAGCCAAGTGGCCTGGACTTTAGTGACTCAATCGGCATTCGCCTTGCTGGACTTCCATTCCAAACCGCTATTTCCTTGGCCACTCACTCTGCGTTTGGTTGGGAGGTGTTGCATTTTACACCAATGGTCGCGCCATAGCTCAAACAAAATGGATATATGGTGAATGAATACAGATAAAACCATGGAAAAATTTTTTGCCAGTTGTAATTCTTTCCCCCACGTTAGAGTCCTCGTTGTCTACTATTTTTTCTGATTATATTGTAATTACTTTCTCATCCTGCTACTCTGCGCAATGGGCAATACATAAGCTTTAGTCAGCCCCTCGACAAAATCCTCGTGAGAATGCTATAATATACCTTTTAATGAAAATAGAAAAATAGAGTTATAAATAAAAGTCTTTGAAATAACTGAATAATGGCCAGGGAAGTATTTTGCAGGTGCAACTATAGACGTCCTGATATTCGTTAGCGATCAACGGAAGACCGGCTTATATGAATATGAATCATGTTGAAAAAATGCCATAAAAATTAATTACCAATGCCCCCAAAATAAAAATAGATCAAAGTAATTTTTCTTTAAGTTTTATTCTTAAGAAAAATGAATTTCGCAAAGCAAGCGCAAAAACAAATGGTATAACAGAAGGAAAAAAATGGAGGTTTGGTTATACCTTACGCCAGTACTTGTTTTCGCAGAGCCGGCCTGCTCTGCGTGCCGAACGAAGAGGCGAATCGAGGCACTCGGTATAGTTCGCAGCATAGTAATTCCCGACCCTCTCTTCCTCGCAACGCTCTTTCTCTTTCGCTGGCTGGTCTCCCGCTTCTACCTTCGCACGAGTAGTAGCACTGCCAAGCTTTGGCAGCGGCCGTTTGAGTCGTCCCTCGAGCCCGAGTGTATTTCTGTTTCGCAGCGCGTATAGTGTAGTTGCTTGCGTGCTAACCGGTCTAAGCTAAGCGATCGGGTGTGCTATAGGACGCCCGCGTGCGCTGTAGTTAGCTCAAGTGTGTTGACATCGCTGCACGACCAATTCTCGTCAGTGCCCCCGACTTCGTGGAATTTTTTCTTGTGCTCGCTTCACAGAATCTGATCGCTGATACGGAACGATCGAATAAAGGACGTGCCGGAGTGGTGTAGTATTTCAAAGTGATCCATATCGCAAAACTGGAAGCGACGGCAGCGCCCAACGGCCCGAACCTACACACATAAACAAAGTGCGGATCGAGTTTGGGTGAAGCGCGAGAGTGTCCTTTTTTCGTTGCGCCATTATTCGCCGAGTCTGCGCCAAGCAAGGACACTGAAATTTATCGTCCAGCTCTGCCATTTCGTTCCACTCATCGTGATAATATGGATTTGTTGCTTAGGAATAATGCGCAGGAAAATCCAAAGGTCTTCTATGATGTTACGACGCCTGGCGTCGTTCAAATCGATCAGTTTAGCCGGTAGCCATTAATTTACAGAAAAGCACGACATCTGGATAGTTGTTACCTTAATGCCCTGCGAGGCATGCTCACTCGATAACACGTCAGATCGGCTCGTGCAACTTGGCTAGTAATTTTCTACTCGCAATAATGTACACAAAAGTATATTGACTCGTTGTCTGCGCTTGTAATCTACTAAAACCAAGCGTACACTGTGCAAATCACGTTTGACGGATTAGAAATACATTATGTAAATAAAGTTGAATACTGGCTATGACTACTCGTCATTTCGATTAGCTTGATAAAATGCGTAGGCTAGACGATGACCCACATCATATCTTCTTCAAACTTGTGTCGACGTTTTACCGATGTTTGTACGTGTATTTCATTGATTTTTTTTTCTTTCTGAATGTATAGTGAACGTTCGTTGATTGTTTCAGCGGATAAAAAGCCGCCGGGTATGGACTAGCCGTACAAGAATCCACAAGTCCGTCAAAATACACGATTTGGCTAGAGTTGATTTGTATTCTTCTCGCCGACCACGACAACGCGGTCGACAAACCGATCTGCAGCGACCTCTGCAACAACGCCATCACAGCCGCAAGGTGAGTCATTTTTATCGGTTTGTATATACCTAGGATATTCGCTTCATCGATTCGACAATCTTATATAGGATACCTGACTTTACACCGCAGTCTTTAATTCAAAATGTCTTCCTTGTCCCATTAGGATTATTACGGGCCTTTTTGTGATGCTATCTCTGATTAGATTTTTCGCGCATGATGCCAATTTAAAGGAGTTTCGATGATGTTCTAGCGCTTTATTGCTATCCTATAAAATAAATACTGTTATATTATTTATTTTTAATTGTTGAACTTTCTGCTCGTACATAGAAATACTGTATTTTAATGGTGAAGTATATACAGTTTTTAATACCAAACGTTTGTGTGATTAACGAATTTTTAAATTCACTTTTTTCAACTAATAACTTTTGAGTTTATCCAGTTTTTTTGAATTTCTTCAACTTTTATTTCTGTAAATGTGTTATCATGTGAACAAGTTATGTACGTTCTAGAAAACAGAAGTAACATTTTAAAGATATCACGACAAAGTGAACAATAAACTTGTAGCCTTACGTTTAGTATCTTTAATAGGTACATAAAAAACTCCAGCGTCCTTCGTTTGAATGATGAGTAATTTTAACTGCAGCAATCTTGACTTCATATTCGATAGTATTTTCTATACAGAATATTTTTTTTACAATTATCTAGTATATATATGCTTTAATTTTTACAGAATTTCTAGTTGAAAATTGCAGAATATTTAGTTTATTCTAATTTAGTGTTATGAAAAAATCACCAATTAAAATTGCGATAAAAAACTAAACAGATCTTCCTCTGCCTCTTCTGCAGTATTTGAAAAATAACCTCCACAGAGAATTAAACCCCTATGTACCTCCGATAACTACGTTATAGAAGGATGATTCTCTTATCAAAGTTGAAATTGAGTGGAAGAGGGTAGAAATAAAGCGATAGCTAGAAAATAACTATCAGAACTCGCGTGCAACATATCCAACTAAATGGGTGTGCGCAGTTTTTTTTTTTGTGTTTTTTTTTTACGATCTGGTTGTGGTTGCTGACAACGTCACTGCAAATTCAGTATTATTTTACTGTACATTTTCGACCACTTCCGTTTTCCCTCATATACATATAATGCTGCTTCTGTGGTATCATATACCACACTATATGATTCTTCCTTTGGCATACACCGCAATATCACAATACCGAGAGTCAGTTATAGATATTTCATTCAAACTGTATAATCTTGTATACATACGTAACATTTATTCAAATATTTTTCATCCGCTATACTTTTCTCACCATTAAAATTTATTATATATAGCTTAATGTATAAAACACTTAAATGAATACTCACAGAATATTCCAAACATCAAATAAAGGATTTTAAAGCCTAAACTCACTTTGAATTGAGACGAAAAAAATTTTTTAACATTTGATGAAATAAATTTTGAATATATACAGACAGAAATTCGTTATGTTTTAATTAAAATAATAACATATATTACTTTATTAAAAAAAAATCTCTTTTTAAAATTTCATTATCTATTTTAATCCATAAGCAAACTTATTTATTAATAATATTTTTTTATATATTTAAAATTTATGCATACTCAATTCTATATTCACGTCATTAAAATATACATAGTTTCATAAAATTGTTAATCATTATTTAAGACTTATAAATACTAATTGCAACTTGAAATTTTTAAACGTCCGAAAACTGTGCAACAAATCATATAAATGAAATAATAAACCCTCTATAGAAGGCTTACTCGGCTATTAAATCGATACAATAACCGTGAAACTCCCCTCGATGGAATGAGTCAACGTGTTAGGATATCTTAGGGCCCAACACAGACAGCCTAAGGTCTTATTGAGTACATAAAGATACTGATACACTATATCATCGGCCGGATGATAGCGTACTCTGATGATTCAGATGCATATATACAATGGACATTTGCATACTTTTCATATGCGTATACACAACATACCCAAGGGATTCAAGCTCTCTGCTGCTCATATATACCGTCGCTAATATTTTTTCGATTATATTATTTAGTTTATCCTCAGGGCCAGGTTTTATGCACTTTCAAAAGCACATGACTCAGTTGGCTGCGTGATGATTATTGCTGATGGCAAGTTTGAGACTGAGGATGACGATTTTCTGAATAAAACTCAGGATTTATGAAAATGAGAGAGAATTCTGTGGTTAATGAAGGAAAACCTCATGGGGAGGTTTAATATCCTATAGTGATCTGGGGGCGATATAACGATCAGTAATGTGTGGATCTGATTGGTCCTATAATGCACAACGAGACAACAGTTTGTGGAGGCGAAGTCGTAGGTTGTAAAACGCCTTTAAGTCCACGTTGATCCTGACAAAAATACTTGGGTTAGGGATAAATTCAAAGGGTGGTCGCATTGTATAACGAAACGTGGGCGATTCATGCAGAGCTTGTAATCTTGTTCTCTTCTTAGAAGTCTAGCTATGCCCCGCTATTTTTAGATTAAATATACCGAGTTCGTTGGGGAAACTTTGGAGTGATTGTTTGAGTTTAGACGCTAAAGTTGTTCAGTTAATACGTCTTATAGGTCTGATGAGAAATATGTTAGATGAAATTTTTAATTAAAAAACAGTTTTTCAACCAATATTTCAATAATAAACTATTATTCACATGAACCTCGTCGAACTAGGAAAATTGTGCATAGAGTAATTGATTCAGAAAACACATTTAAAATAGTCAAATCGTGAAAATGAATAAAAAAACTGTTATTTAACATTGTAATTGTTTGAAAAAAAAATTGTTTATTGCAATGTTCCCCTTTTTTCGAATGTCTAGTTGGATATCACTATCAAAAAAAAATTTATTTTGACTATTTTGAGAGCTGGTAAAATATATTTTCGTGTAAGTAGTAACATACCGTCGCGGTCAGACTGACAAAAGTATTAGAAAAAACGTAAAGTTAAAGGCACTTAATATTTTTATTTTTGTAAGAAAACTGTTTTGAATTTAGTAAAAAGTGAAATACAGAATTTTGAGCGGCTTTCATGCCTGCAATATAACAATTGATTAAGATTTTTAAAAATGAAATATATTGTAGTTGATATAAATGTTGATTTATATGATTTAATTGGATATACTTGGGTTAGTTATGAAGAAAAATAGCTGTTGTATTGAGAATTGTTGGAGATTTTTCACATTAAACGCGATTCAGGAGAGGCAGTATGGCTGCCGTCGGACGATGGCGTATATATTCCTGTTCGAGATTGCCTCTTTTACGCCCCTCTGTTCAAGAGACCGAGTGAGAGCGAAGCTACATCGTCTCTCGTGCATCAAGATCAAACCGGGCCTGGACCAAAACTGGTTGTTGGCTCTCTGTGACCATTAGTGCTTGATTTTTTTTCTTCAGTCGCTTTTTTTGTTCCTTTTACTGATGCAAACATTTTTTGCTTGGCGACTATTGCAGACCTTAAATTATACTTAATATGGGATTGCGAATTTTTAATGTTCGTTGTATTATGTGGATATATTTTTAAAAAGTTTGTATATGCAGAATTAAATATTCAGATTATGCATTTTCAAACTCAATTGCCGCATGTGTTTATGTCAGATCAAATATTTGTCAAGAAAAAAAAAAAATAGAAATTTTTTATTCTTTCACTAATGCGCGAAAAAAATTTATTAAATCAATTTAAACACTTGTAAAATGCGATATACATATTTTTTATAGATTCGTGATTGCTGTTTAATGACTTAATAATAATTATAATAAATAATACATAACTAACTAAATTTTCAATTTCACACCATTTCTTGGAATTAAATAATTTTTATAGAGCTTTTATGTTATTGAGAAAAAAAATTGATGAAGAGTTTTGTTTTGATAAAAAAAACAATTAATTAATTGGTCTTGATAGTTTACATATTATCAGACACTATTTATATTGTAATCACCGGATAATTAATAATAAAAAAAATAAAAGAAAATTTGATGAATAATTAAAATTTTTTATGAGAGATTATAATTTAAATAAAACAATACACACACATATCAGTCAATAATAATAATTTATACAGTTATAATATCAAAGAAAAAAAAAACATTTTTTTAATATCATAATTTAAATATGCAGTTTACTATACAAATTAAAGAATAATTTATACATTGTTAATAAAACCTATGGAAAAAAATCTAAAATTTCACGAAGTAATAATACTGCTTCGACTATATATACAGCTTATTTATTTATCACGTCGTGTAATAGACATGTTTTCTGAAGTGAGAAAAAAATTTTTCCACAAAACTACGACAAGTATAAAATAAATGTCGTAGTAAAGTCGCGCTAAATTTCCAATATCTCCGTCCAGCAAATATAAATACAAAGTCGCTTGGCAACACGGCGAACATGTACACGTTGAAATAACAATAAAGATTCGTATATAAGCAAAAGGGAAAAAGCATGCACGTCGAAGAGGTGAAGCAGCAATGAAAAAAAGTGCACACGACGATAAGATGCCGCGGCGAACACGTTGCACGTGGACGTGGAGAATTCCGTTTCCTCGAGCCTTCGCAGAGCTTCTATGCGTATTTTGCACACGCAGACATGCAGAAGAGGTGTACATGTCGACTCTAACTCGTATAAGTTATGAGACGCCACAGCAGCAGGACCAGGCGATGTATGCATACGTCGTTGCAGCCATTTTGAATTCCTCCGCGGTCTCGCAGGGCCAGAGGAGGTGTATCGCGCTGCACGTGAACCTCTCCAGAATGGTGAGACTCGCGTTTTCGTTTTATTTTCGAGTGTCAAAAAAGCCCGAGGGGCCTCAGCAATATTGTTGATACTTGATGTTGCAGCCATCCGACGTATATCCCCTCCGGGGGCGTTCCCCTGCCACTGTATATATATTATAGTCGAGCTCGAATTGCACCGGGATTTAACGTTTCCTCTTTCTCAACAGAAATGCATTTCTCAAACACCACAGCTTCAAATAATCCTGTCAGAACATAAAAAAGCTTGCAGGTCCACTTTATTATTTTTCTATAATTGAATTTTGTTTCACGGAGTTTTTTTTTATTCTTTATATATTTTGCTGCACTACATCAGAAAATATACTTTTGATAAAAATAGTGCTTCAAGAATGCATCGCAGAGGAAAAACAAAAATTGAGTTTCTTCAGAATATTTTTGCAAGCGCCCGCTTTTTTAACCTAAAATAGAAATTTGTTAAAAACGCGCGCGTTCGTCTCGTGACGTGGATTAACGAAAAATCGATTCGAAAATATTTTTTACCACAGTTATACTGACAGTTGTAGAGTATACAAGGTTTCTATATATATGTATGCCTCGAGGAAGGCATATAATAAGATCTCACCATTTATTTACTGAGGGAATAATTTTTAGAGTTAATGGTTGAGGATGTGGAAAATTTGAGGATGTAAATAATTAATCAATGAAGATAAGTTGAGGGTTAAAAAGACATTTGAAGATAAAATCAACAGAATAATTTTCCTTGGGTTTATATACTTACTACCACTCAATTACTGATGCAACTCTCCAACTCAAGAGAAATATATATATACATTTTCAAAAATCATCGTAAAACTTTTGATAAAAATCATGAATTTCAATACAAAATATACTGTTTGTAATATCGCTTGAATTTTGCAATTTTTAATAAAATTTACGTTAAAAAATTAAAATTTACTCCGGATATATATAAAGAAACAAAAAATTTTTTTTTCTATGATTGACGAAGTATAATATTAAATTACTGTTGTATAACTACAAAAATTACTCATTACGACACAGAAATGTCATTTTTTCTCATCTCTGTTTAATTGTTATAACCGTTTTATCATTAAAAAATTTTTATATTCAAATAGAAAATTTCTGAAAAGATAAATTAACCAAATAAATTATTGCTTATTGAAGCATAAAACGATATGGATATTGAACGAAAAATTGAATTCCACCTCAAAATAGAGCCTGTATACGAGTAAGAAAAAAAACCTTTTGTATACGTTTACATTTCATCCTTTTAGGCCGGACAGAGATCAAGGACAGATGCGTCTACTGGCCTTTAACTGCCTTCTCGAGTAAAGTTTTCACTGATCGCTATATAGAGTTGCCGCAAAAAAAATCGAGAGCGCTGGAAAATAGGGAGGACAGATCACCAATTATCTTAACCTTGAGACACAGTAATTTTCTCTCATCGTGTTACCATTGTCCTGAAACATCCTCGAGTTTCCTTTTGATGCCGCCATGATTTTTTTTCTTTAACAACATAACACGCACTCTGTATATATACATTATTGTCAATTTTGCACTTGAAAAATTGTGGCATTATCAATTTAGGCAATCCCGTGATGCATAAGAACCCTAAGTCATCGTTCACGTCGTTTTTTCGCCAGTAAAAAAAATTGATGCCCTGTTTAGTGTGCTATTGATTTATAGTGACTGTTTATGATTGTGGGAAGTGATTTGAAGTTTTATTAGCCTATGACTTTTAGTCAAATCTTAACAATATTACTCTCTGAACAAAAAATATAGATGATTATTATTCCGAGTGTAAAAATTAACCCATCAACGATATATTATTTTTATTGACATTAAAATTTCTATTTTGATCAATGTAAAATATATTTATAATACAAAATATTCAATGATATAATTTAATCTAAAAAAAATTTTTAGTCTATCAAATTTCAATCGGATTTGTTAACATATGAGCGAACGAATATTGCAAAGTGAAAGTATACTGTATTATAGAATTTTCATTCCGATTTTGTTTTATTTTCATTTTTTTTTATGGCATATAGTTTCGATAAACATTTTTAGTAAGTGTTAAAAGATGAATTTCAATATTATTGGGATTATAATTCGAAAATCGATCTGCAGATTTTTTTTCTAGTTCTAAATTTTTTATTTTTAACCCTCTATATTCTTACACTTTTACTCAATATCACGGTAGTCACTCTGAGTTAATTTTATGCCCGGTCATATTTCAGTTAGGCACAGCAGAAAATAATTCGTTTGATCTCAATGAAAAAATTACCAAAAATGCAGTGAATATATTGCTCATAATAATAAGGGAAAAGGAGAGCGAAATAGGGTAGAATATATTCTAGAAACTAATATCTTATACTATCTGATTTAATTACTATACTCTCTGTTATAGTGCTGATTCTATTGTTCATTCTGTTTTCAATAGTGTATGTATTTAAAAGCTATTAAAAAAAGTTTATAATTCATTTATAAAATATAATAAGTCAAATTTAATGTAGCAAAAACGCAATTATATACAAGCACTGTATTTCGCGATAGTTTTCGTTCATAATTCCGAATATACACCGAGTTTACACATAAGGGTGTGCAAAAATGGAAAAAGACGTTCAGGATGATTTGATGATTGGCGGTATCAATATAAGCTCATCTATAGTGGATCACATAAGACAGCGTATAAGCTTTATTCGTTGTTTATAGCAAAGGCATTAGATATTGGCTTACCACGGATAACAAATGATCAGCGGGTAGTTTATGAGGTCCTGCATGCGTAGAGGACATTGCCCACGCTTTAGACTGATTTTCATGCCGGTTATTGCCGACGTTATAGAGCATCAGTGAGCAAGCTATATAATCTCTCCGAGTTCTCCAGTATACGGAAAGATTTTATTTCACGTGTATGCTTCCCATGTATTTATCCTGAGAATAATCTTCGGGAAAATTCCGAAGGGAGACTCGTCAACAAAATGAACATATCGAAATGTTAAAACATCATAAAGTGTATATAATTTAAATGCTTTACTTTATGCGATCGTGTAACGACTTCTCTTTGCATAAAGTGTGCTATACTTGAATTTAAATGTTTCAGGTCTTTCAGTTTTTCTTATGGGTATTTAGCAGTTTTTTTATTTTTTGTAATAAATCGGTATAGTAAAAACTTGCAACGTTTTTCCGCATTTATATATTATTAATCGATTAATAACCATTGATATATTCAATATACAGCAACAAAATATTTATGTTCTGATTGAAATATATTGAAGATTTGATCTTTGAATATATTTTCATTATTATTCAAAATATATCAACAATTGAAACAAAAATGACTGATTAAAAAATTTTTTTTTTAATGCTAACTTGAAGATTTTAATTTAAAAACTTGTTTTTTTCTTGATAGAGTGAATGTGAATGTGATTGCGAATGTGAATTAGTAAAATTTGCATAGAATGAATCAATGATTACAATGTAGGCTTTAGTTGGATATCATCAAAATTTGGTGGTCCTATTTTTCCCTTTACCGACCGAAGATCTTGTGTAAACCGCTCTCTTTCTTATTTCCTTGATTTTCTGCGTGAGCACGGTGAATGTCGGCCTCGCCTGTCATGCGAGAGATGGCGCTAGCGCTGAATTTAAATCTACCAGTGTTTTACGGACTCCAGAGCTTAGTACCTATTTGAAACTTGCAAGTAACTAACTGATTGATTAACTTATTTTAATAAGATTTACTCTGAAATTTTAATATTTCCAATAACTATCTGACTAATGAAAAATACTTACACAATAAAATTGATTTTCATTCTTTTTTTGTTGCTATTTGCATAGAGATCGTTATTTTTTAACTCACCGTATAAAAATGTGACAAAGGTTGAGACTATACCCGTTACATTTTATATAAAACGATGTAAGTTGAAATTTTCAATTCGAAAGAACAAATGGTAAAAGCATCCAACGCGCTCTTCCATCAGGTTCCGTCCCAACCATTTCAACCACATCTAATGTGGAGCCGCACCCTCGTAGTTTCAATTTTTTTTTTTCACCTTCGCCAAAGCCTCCCTTTTGCAGCTCTATAGCTGGTGGAGAAAACGTGACTGTCATACTATCGAATTCGCTTGCCAAAAATATCTCTAATACTGTTTTTCCTTCGTTTTCAGCTGGCTACGATCTAAAAAAAAAAAGTAAATATAATAACAAAGTATAAAGAGGTAATAATATTATTTCAGCGGTAATAAAACTTTTTTCCAGCATTCAAAAACTACTTTAAATAATTCTCAAATAAATTTTTATATTTCTTTATGTACGGGAAATGATTTTTTTTTAATGATCAACCCTCGATTCATCTTAAAAATAAATACAGACATGAATCTGTGAAAAAGGCTCAAAAAGTTTTTGTTCAATCAAAACTTTATTGCTATATATCCGCACATTTTATACAATTCATATCAAGATAATTTTTTTTTATAAAAATTTTAGAATAAAGTGAGGCAAAATAGGATATTTAAGATAATAATGCATTTTTATACAAAAAAGAGGCATATAGAATTGAAGTAGAAGCTCACGAAATACTATGAAAATTTAAGAAATAATTATATCTATTATAATCGCTTATAGAAAATATTTTTACTGTGTATACTTAATCAAATTATAGTAAAAGGTCGCTTAAAAAAAATTTTCATTACAGTTAGATAATAATTGAATTAAAAATAGTATATTTTGCATTAAAGGCGTAAAAGAGATTAGTGAATGCATCACGTGTTAACCTATAATATAATTGTCAATCAGGCAATAAAAATACTTCCTGAAATTATTAATAGAGTATATATATTAAATAATTTCAATCTCCAATAAAAAAAATATATCGGCATTAAATCTTGAAAGTTGGAATACAAGAGTATGATGTATAAACTTTACGTCAAACGCAACAAGTGTGAAAGAACGTTATTGCGCTATTTCACGACTACTATTTCGCTCGTATAGACTGTGCGACGTAAAAAGTTAATCGGCCGACCTGTTTTCGCGTTTGTAGATATGAGATGTGACGTGCGATACCGCCCAAATCATTTAACCGAATGACACAAACAATTTTACCGATTTATTTTTAACTGCCACTTGTTCAACTAAATTGACAAGTGGATGCACACATTTGTGAAGTAATCAAAAATAAAATAAAATTTCAAAAGAGAAAATTTGTTTACAATTGTTTTTTTTTTTAATAATTTTCTTAAATCGCGTACTTTTGAAATTTCACGGGAGAAATCAGGATTCACAAAATAGAACTGTCAGATTTGACAATACAGTTTAGCTCATCAGACTTTCACCCGTTTCAAGCGATAATCCTTATACGCATTCAAGTCCCGATAGTCGCAACACGAGGGCGCTTGAGTGCGTTTGACTGTCTATAGAGGGGCGCAGGATCAAGAAACAAGGTTCTCGTTGTTTCATGACGATTCACTTTGACGACTTTTCACGCCCCCGGATGTTCAGAGGCGTCTGGAGATGATCGACATTGCCGCCGACTTCTATAGAAGGCACATGATGATTATCCGCAAGCGACCAGACTCACGTGTTGAACGGAACTCGTTGTTTACACCCAGCTGCGCCAGAGTAAATAATCTACTCCGTTTGCTCGGTGATCAAACTCGTCTTCAACAGCATTTGTCCGATGTTGATATCCAACTGGACCATACGCCAATGACTCACGAGTATAGTGAATCGGTATCACCACTTCTAAAACAGATCTAAAAAAATACCCGCAGTTCTTGCTAATAGTATCCAAAGTCTGTGGAAACATTTGATTTCTTTAGTCTGTTTAGGGTGTTTTAACTTCAACCTGCTAGATGTGAATTTGTACAGCAAACAAGCCAAAAGTTCCTTCAAAACTGATTCCATGGATTTTAGTGTTTAAATTGAGCCCAGTTTCCCCTATGAGTAATTATGACTAATACGAAAGTTATGACTACATAAATTTTGAATTTAGACCAATTTTTCTTTTTTATTGAGCGTTATATTGGGAATAAGGTGTCGGAATAAACATAATGTAAATTGAATTTGAAAAAATGATATAAAAGCTTGAGAATTAGATTAAATTTTCCGTAAATAGGATGAATTTACTCAATTTCACGCCTAATAACTCAGAGAGCACTAGAAGTTGCACGTTCACACGTAAGATGGCAGCAGTAGGTTTACAGTCAAGGTCGTGAAAGGTCGACGTTGAAGAAAATATTCCAGAAGGGATGAGCATAGAGTGAAGCGCTGTGAGAGGGTTTAAATTCATTAAGTTAAATTGTCTCTCCGGATGAGCTCCCTTAATTACTCAGCCCTCTTCTTGAGCTCAACGCTATTTCATCCTTGTGCGAATCCTCTGTCTCTCTCTCAAGCGCGCATTTCTCGACACCCAATCTCTCGCTTCGTCGACTTCCAGATACGTCTCTCAGGAGCATGAACTCTACATCTGTATACCTGTATATATCAGAAGGTGAGATAGCTCGAATCATAAATCTCAATTTTTGCACGCACTCGCGTTGGAGGTTACTTTGTCTCATGGAGATTTCATTCATTTAAAATAAATATAATAATGCATTTGAATTTTTATTCAAATTCAATACCCCTTGTCCGACTCTATTTCAATTTGAAAAATCCTATTTTCATCCCCCATTGGTTTTTCAATTTTATATATTGTTTATCTAATTAAACCATACCTATTAAAATATATATGTACGTTAATAATAACAGAATGTAATGCATGTCAAGTTTTATGTTGGATGAGTGAAATTATTTTTCAATTATATATAAGGATATATATTTCGCTAGATTTTCATGCCTCAGCGCGAAATTTTATTAGACGCAATTCGCTGAACATCTTGAATCTTTTGGCTCTCAATTTCCGACGTAGATCGGCATAATACGAAAAGATATAGAGGTATGTACCTATACGTATATGACTTCATGAAGAGACGGGTAGGAAGTTCTCCATCCGCCCTATCGTCTTTAGCGGTGCAAGGGGTGTGGCAAAGGACGTATAGCAGGGTAGGATGGTCTCTAAATATGCTAATACCCCTGACGTGGGGTAATGAGTTCCTCGCAGCACTACGTGAGCCACTGCGAACTGCTATGCATACATATTCAGCTATAAACACGTCTTGGATCACTGTATCCCATCAACGCGAGCCAACTCTCGCTCTGGATGTAGCTGTGATGAGACGGCCACGGTCTCTCTGGCCTCTTCAATCCTTTTCGTATAATAGTTCATTATGGTGCATGTAACTTATTCATCGTCTCCTAAATTAAGGTATACTCTTACAGTATAATCGGGTATAGTTGTGACAGTTGTCATTCTAGAGAAAATAGGAAGAAAAGCGGGGAAAGTGTGAGAGCAAAAAATGCAGCGGACCCGTCCGGACATAGATAAAAAATGAACTAAAGTAATTTATTCGAGAAATCTGTGAGTTTTAATCCTGGATACCCGGAGTGAGGTAATTTCCGCCTGAAGCTCCCCTGAAGCTCCACTCGTGATGTCGCACACTGTATAATATTAACCCTCCCTCTGCATTTTCATTTTGTCTCTCTACCTCCGCTCTGTGCACTTCCGATATTTGCTTTCCCGCTATGCCTCCTGTGCCGTCTATCACATTTTCAATTTCCCCCACGTTTCCCATTTCCTGGTTGATGCTTCACCTTGCCAGCGTCGCATTCTCATTGGCTGCATTCGACGGGTTGATTTCGTGTGCGCGCAATAGATCTCGGTTGAGCTGCACTGAGTTCGATTAGACCGTGACTGATGCATTTCGATATGCTGCATGGCGTATGTGATGGAAATGAAATGCGTATCGACGTATCTGTATGAAGTGTGTCCTGCGAAAATCATGTTTTATTTGCTCTATCGCTGCAATCGCAATTTTACAATTTAATATTTGCAGAGGAAAAATCATTTTTCAGAATCTATATTATATCAATGTCAGATAAATTTAATAAAATGTTTTTTTTTTTTTTAATTCTGAAAAATTTTCATAACCAAAATCTCAATATTTTGGTGCTATAAAAATATTATATTTCTGCGTAAACATTTTTTGTCGCAGTTCAGAGTTTAGACGAGATTATGGCTGGGACTGTAGCGCTTGAACTACTTGAATGACCTTCAATTAAAAAAAAATTATTTTGCTTTTTTTATATATTACTTGCTACGTACACTTTGATATCGTGATAACATAAATCTAATCAAAAACCAAAAATACATTAAGCATAAGCTCGATCATCATGGCCGTGTTGAACGATCGTACTGCTTCGACGATTACATGCTCTATCAATTTTTTAACAGTTTCAAGTTGACTTTCAGTGAGTGCTAACGCGCCGAGAACTGTTATAGTCCGTAAGTAACAAATTTTAATTCTTCTTTATATCTCCACATTATATGCTCAATAAAAAAAATGAATTTGAATTAATGAAATCCTAAAAATACTAAGCTTCAATAATGCAACTACATTTATATGAGCAGGAAAACTTTGATAATAATTTTAAAAATCACGTTTGATTATTCTGTGAACGTGAAAACTATCAGTGTGTTTATGAAATCCAACTAATTTTTTTATAAACAACAATAAATTATAATTCTCATGAGTTATGAATATCTTTACGTGTAATTGACAATTATTCAAATATTAAGAGTAAAGAGAAAAAAATTTTTTCTAACATTTGAATAATTGCGGATTGAAAACCTCCTTTTTCACAATATGAAAATCAAATTATAGACCGTAAGAAACTTGAAACACAAGAGATAGTAAATCACGCTTGATTTATAGCCTGCGTGATACCAGTAGCACTGAATGAACATTCAAATATCTCGTGATGATGAGAGAGACGAATCAAATATATGAGAATCATTTAACGATAGAAAAAACCTGGGGAAAACGAGTATGAAAATTAGAATGTAAACCGGCAGCGACTAATCGCGTTGAGAAAAAAATAATATAAATAAAAATAGGAAAAAAACAAACTAGACCAAACAATTTTATGGACCATCAAATTACTTTGACCACCCCATAAAATACTTAAGAGGCTATCTACGCAAGATTCTCGATTACCAGTGGCTAATGTCCGACGGCAAAAGTCTCTCCTACACATATATATATATATGCACCTGTCAAAAGATGTTTGAATAAGCCTCGTAAAAGTGATGAGTGTCAGTTGGTCGACCGCCAAAAAGATGCAAACATCACGGTCAAATCTATTCTGTATATATTTAACCACTCGATCGGTAATAATGCATCATATATACTGTATCGGCGCTTGAGAATTTTTATGACTTTCGTTGACACGACGTTTACACGTAATTGTATTTGAGATATTCATTTGTATCGATTTAGCATGTCTTGATACAATATACCCACGCAAATATATAAAAATCACTTTTTTACGTCTATAATTAACTGTTTTTGGATCTATTAAAAATTATTAATGCGATATAGGTATACATATTTATGAATATTGTCATTACATACATAATTACATTTTGGAAGTGGATATTAAATCATAATATTTAATCTTCTATGAGTTTACCATAAAAAAAAATATTAATGGACAAAATAAATTAAATTAATGATTCGTATTTAACTGTTTCAATGCACTATTATAGACCTATTTAAAATTATTCTCTGATTTAGTTATTAAATAAAAGTTTGATTTCGACGTTTAAAAAAAATTTGATATACTTACTTCGGCTAGAGTGATGATTTTTTCTTTTATTTTTTCTTTAAAAAAACAATCTGGCCACTGGAATTGTGATGATATGTTTTAATCTAGGTTTTATATTTTTTTTAGATTTTTTATTAATATACCGATAGTGATAAGAAGTGAATAAAAAAAAATGACCTTCTTTTTTATAACACAATTTATTCCTCATCCAATAGACCAACAAAAATTTTAAAAAGTCGTCGATACAAAAGCTGAAATTTATCAAAAATTTATTTAAACTTATCGTTTATGAAAATATATATAAATGATTATTTGAAGTCTAAAAAAACAGCGGTAGTGGGCATATATTAGTATTTTAAAATGCTTTGATAATTCCATCCGCAATTCCTTCGACGCGGTGGTCATTCTAAACGCCTCGGTGATTCGCGCGTGTTTAGACCACCCTAGTGGTAGAATCCAGTAAGGAGTCATCCTGAATATAAGTTCCAATGTCCTGTAGCAGTTTTTAATATTTTTTTTCTCGCTTCATTGACGACCAATTCCGTTTAATTACTATACTAGCGAAAAAATCGAGAATCTGCTTGATCAAGAGGCAGCTTTATTCCCACAGTCAGATTGAACTCGTCCTGTCTTCTGATACACGTTATCCTTTTTCATTTACCATGCGTATCGCGTATCTGCGCAACTAATTGGTCGTAAAATTCCCAACGATCTTTTCAAATAACTTACTTTGCGATATTACGTGTTGCAGAGGTTTTCGTTGTCGCCCATGTTTTATGCAGTTTTATATATTCCTGTAACATTTATGAATAATCATCAAAGACAATTAAAAAAAATTAATGTGTGTGTGAACATATTTCTTTTTTATATCACTCAATTAATTAATTTTATGAAATCATTATAAAAATACAGTGTATGCACTCTGGATCTTCAATTTTTTTTTCTAAATCATATATACAAGTCGGTTTTTAAGAACTCGATAGCATTTATTGTTGAACATTTTCATTTTTTATCACTATATTGTTAACTATTTTTGAGTCACACACTCAAGTCAAAATGATTAGCTATCATATCCGTGAAATGTATTTTTAAGTATAACATATATCCAACCCTAGATATGTCGGCAATAATAAAATAAATTAATAATTGGATATATCGTTATAGAAATATTCATTACATTGATAGGTATCTATAATTCATTTGCCACTGTAAGAAGAATAATATTGTGTGTTTAAAACAACAAAAAAAGAAAAAGTGTTGAGGATACATTGTTTATACGGTCGTAAAATCCGCCAGCCACTTTGGGGTTACTTATTAAGAACAAATGCTCTGTTTTTACATGTCTAAATATATACAAATTGAGAAAAGGATTATTAATTCTTCATTTCAGGTTGATCCCAGGATAGAAATTTTTTTTTACCAGCAGGCATGACACTCAAATTAGTCAAATATTTATATGGTCGATTAGTTGAAAAATAAGTCACATTCATCAATTTACGATTACATGATTTCACCCTGTAACTCGCACTCGTCGCTTCTTCTTCTAGTGGTGGCAAATATATTATGCCACTCATAAAATTAAGTTTTTACGATCATTTTATGGAGGCGCAGCGGCCCGTCGATCTCGGCACTGGATATACTCACAACCGTTTGCTTCCTTGTAGTTCAAAAAGGGCGCATTTCATCGCGCGTCATTTCTACAACCCTGTGTAACATACTCTGTGACACATGACTTTCGTTTTCCTCACCGCACATCATCATTTCCGATATGAATCGACACCTCCCTCTCCATTTCATCGCCCCAAGTGCTCGCTATATCTACAGACACTTTGTAACCTTCCGGAAGTAATGATTTCGTGGTAAATTTCATGATATTTCTGGGTAAAAATAAATGAAAAGGGACTGGAAAATGAATAATGTCGAGTGTAACGTGAGACAGCACTGCTTGGACTGCCAGTTGTCACAATGGTGAGACTCTTTGCTTTCTCTGAATGCAAAAAAAATTTTTTTTCAAATGTTAGGAGGGATCTGGTATACACTTATCGTCACCAGAACAAGGATAACTCTGTATTAGGTATTTTCGAGAGTCTGCTTTCACTTTTAAATTCCACACTTTTCCATGTTATTGCGCTGGAAAACGACGTGGAGAAGAGGAAGCTATTCATATACGCCTTTCAACGACTGCATGCATTATGCGTTCAAGTGACCACCACTTTTCCATATAGGAAAAAGAAAAGCATAAAAATTTATGCTCGAAAAAAATTTATGATCATTTTATTCATTTAAATATATTACAGGGTGTTTTTTCATCTATAAATATATTCGGAAAATTGTGACTATACATTGATGCGGATTTTGCTTGTTTTATTGCAATAAAAATATGTGTAATAATTAAAAACAAAATTTTTCTCGACTGAAAATAAAGCATTTATATGTCATATTTTTCACAAAAAATTTAAATTTTTTAAACAATAGCAATAATTTTCTTTTGAATTAGTTTTTAAAAATTTATAGGTCTCTCATGAAAAACTGAAAAAATAATATCTATTAACATTAATAATTTAATTTAAGTTCTATAGAAGTAAATAACTAAATGAAAAACTCGGTTTTGATATTGAAAATAAAATAAAAAATGGGGATAAAAAAATTTTCAATTTTCCAATTTTTTTGTGAATCCAAATAATATATAATTTTTTAAATGGTAAAATCATGACTTGGAAATATTACTATAATTTTGCATTAAATTTTATGATCGAAATTTTCTTGCTATTTTTTTCGATAGATCATTATCAATTTAAATCAAGTATTAAAATATTTTATGAATTTTCTAGAGTTTATTAGCAAGGGTTAAGCTAGTAAAAAAAAATTGAATAAATAAATGTTTAAAAATGGTATTACTCACATCTCGGGAATAAGAGATTCTTGTTGAAATTCGTTTTGGGAATGTAAAGTCGTTGGAAGGGAGGAATATGTGCGCAAGAGCTCGAAAGAAAATGAGAAAGACTTGCTGATGACGTCGGTTCCCATGACGACGCCCTGGAGCACGTCCCGTAGAATTTTTTTTTTAAGTAATCTCCAAAAGAGTCACGTTACAATAGGCAAAACTAAACGACCATTTAGGTTCCATATATAGCGTTCAAATTGAGTTTTGACCTCAGGAGAGTTATTACAATGATTTCTTCCTCCCTTTTTTTTACCCCCTAAGAAAAACAATCCCGGCCAACAGCCGCTCAGATAAATTCCTCCGCGTCTTCTTTCAGCGTATATAGGCAAGCCAATGAGACTGGCTCTTGGGGAATATAAATGGTCGGATTTCCGGGGAGTGGCGATAGCATCAGTATAGCGAAAATGAAATTGTCTTTTCCGCATAAATACAGTGCAATATATAGAGAACTCAATCCTCCGCTTTTCCCTGAAATAAAATAAAAAATTCAATCCATTTGTGGCTTACATTTTGAATAATAAATATTAATATTCCATAAAATCAACAATTTTTAATATTTCAACAATTTTCACACTCAAAATATTTTTATTTTTTTATTTTGTACAGTAGTAAACAATTAAAAATAAAACAACTAAATTCAATTATTTCCAATTTATACAACAATAAATTAAATTTAGTGTTTCAATATATAAACAATACAAAAGTAATTATTTATTTATCTTCCACAAAAATTAGTCTGAAACGAGTGACAAAATATTTTGCAACAAATGTCAATAGTGCTTGATTTTTCTCACTATTAAATTTTTAACAGTATTGACATTAGTGCACTAAAAAGTTTGCCGGGTCCGTGAAAAAATGGAGCATTTTACGCACTCGTGAAAAAAAGACGCACTTTAGACACGGATGTTATAGCTGATTAAAAAGTTCGACATTGGCAATGCAGAAACACACGGGCCACTGCCATATTGGACTATAACAGAGCGGGCTCGTGCGAGTGAAATTCTGACTGGGGATTGGTCCATCAGGCGCCGTAGAAAATTCGAGGGTGCGCAGAAGTGAGATAGAGAGGAAATAGAGCAGATGAAAAAGACAGAGCTGGAAAAATTCAGTGTCCCGTTGCAAACAGCACGCCGTGTCATATCGCACATCAAAGTTTCAGACCTCTCCCGACCTCATTCGATATTTCCCCCATTTACGCACGCTTATTTTTTTGTCCGCTAAATCCGCAGTCGCCTAATGTGCCATGCTGCGCACTTTTTGTTTACACTCAATCTTGCCCAATGGCACATTGAGCCGAGATTTTTTAATTTCAACCCTTCTTCGAGATCTTCTTTCAACCCCTTATATACAGAAAGGGGTTAACTTTGTCAGTCGTGCTCTCTTCGGTCTTAATTTTCATATAAATATCTTCATCTGTTATTATTATTCATTTTACACTTTGAGATTTTTTATTTCAAGTCTTATATATACGTATACCTAACGGATTAACATCCCTGGCTATAGGAATAGTATAACAATTGAACCTTTATGTAGTAACAGTGTAAAAAAATTATGTGGAGCAGATGAAATAGAAAATCATTTATATATCTAAATATAAGTATATTATTATCTTATCATTTTTATCTTTTATTTCATATAATTACTGACATTAAATCGTTGGAAAATTATAAATAGAATAATTCATGACAAATATATAAGATAAAAATTATCTTTGACATAAAAAAGCAGAAAAAAAATTGAAAAATTTTGTTCATAAATAAAAATATACTAAAATTTTTCATTTCTCAACTATACTGCTCCAATAGTCGAAATTCTTGCGATTTATTAAATTAAACAATTGACGCCATGCTCAGGGGATTAGATGGGCACCAATGAAATTTCGTCAGCTGCGTATATTGCGTGGAAGACATACAGGCAACGTGATGGTCCCTAAGTATGTGGAGCAGACAAAATGGAATGCCCCGAAGGGCTGCAGTAGTATAGATGTATATACGAAATGTGACAGTAACAGTACGCGGAATTTGGAGAGGGCGAGGCCCTATACACGTAGATATAGAGCAACAGTATATGTGGTCGAGAAGGCGAGAAGATTATAAGGGCGATGCCTTCCCTGAGGTATATATATGATGTCATTGCCTGGTGGACAGTAAACTCCAGCGATCTCGGCTTTCTCACCCTTGTGCTATATGCTTTCGCCCTTTACGTCATTTCATCTCAATTAATTTCTTCTTCTTCGGCGAACAACGACGCTCTGGCAAAAACGCGCTCGCCAATATATCAAATTATATCATTTCCATCCAGCCAAGCAGTTGAATTAATCAAAACGGCCATTCAATAAATTTTAAAAAAGGACGATAATTTTTTTTTTATTTGCAACGACAAAAACATTTTTTTTTCTTCATTATATTAAACGCTACAATTTCTCTAATCGATTTTTTTCATTATATTTACTTTTTATTGACAAAAAAAAATTATTTCTGAAGGTTGTCGTGACGTGAGGTCAAAATACTCTCGCCACTACAACCTGATTATTTTTTAATACCCACGATTTTTTTTTGGGCTGAAAATTAGAGTAAAAAATTTTTTCATAATACATTTTTGTTGATATTTTCAGAGAATGCATCAATAGGCTAAAAGTAGTGGAGATATAATATGTATATATTAGGAGCTTGCATTATAGAATTGCTGACAGAAATTTTAAGCATTGCGGAGCAATGTCGAGGTGTGAAATAGTAAAAGCTTGACAGGTAAAATTGTTTGTTTTGACGCGTTCCACACTCGTTTGTCTGACTAATGACAAGTTCTGAATATCCTTCAATCGGTCCGACGGGCGATTACGCTTACAAACATACATATACGGCTCGTAAAATGCCGGCTGATTTTATCACCAATAAATTTGCACCGCCGGTCGTTTCCATTGACACTTGAACGATGGCACTCGGTCAACGCCTCACAATCGTCAACCTCTCAGGGAGTCTAGTCAACCTAAAGAAGCTATTTTTAAAATTTCAAAGACATAAGTGACTAAAACAAATTTTTCTTTATCAAAACAATAAGTCATTGTGCAGTGATTGCACTTTGAGAATTTTATTTTTCATTATTTTAACCAGGGGAATTTGCGCGCTGATTTTTTTACCTGCAGTGTATGAAAATATTTGTTTAAATGTAGGTATAGGTTGCATTATATATTATATATGTTTATTATAGGGGGAAAATACCGTCGAGGTATCCGTAGTAATGCAGAGACCGAGTCACCTCTAATATAACACGATACAACCCCTGGCACACGCGAAGGGAGAAATGGTAGAAAAGCTTTCTCGTGTTCAACTGTACCGGGTCACTGACCAATCTCATCCATTTGCCCGTACTCCTGCGAGGGATTGTGATGCCATTTTTTTCTTTTTATATTTTTTTTTTTCAATGCTATCACGTTCTCCTTCCTCGTGCTTTAGATTTTTACAAACACTCTCAACGCTATTGCTCTGATGGATTCTTTAATTATGCTCTAAATACAGAATCTTATATCAAATATCAAGTATTATAAAAAAAATGAAATTTATTGAAGCTACAGATCTAATCTAATAATCTGATCTAAGTTCATGGGACAAAAAATGTCTATAAAATTTTTTTATTTTTTCAAAATTCTTTAATTGTCGCAAATATCATTTTTTTTTTTTCGATTCGCAGCATTTATTGAAAGACTTAAAATTTAAATGGAAGTCTCATCGTCTGCAGAAGCAGATTTTTTTCAATTAAAAACATGATTATATCATTTTTTATTTACTATAAAAATATTTTCACTGCATTTTGATCAGAGAGTTA
Source organism: Macrocentrus cingulum (assembly GCA_002156465.1). Taxonomy (NCBI): domain Eukaryota; kingdom Metazoa; phylum Arthropoda; class Insecta; order Hymenoptera; family Braconidae; genus Macrocentrus; species Macrocentrus cingulum. The sequence goes on along the minus strand of MVJL01000151.1, from coordinate 11,355 downwards.
TTTCGACTGTTGTAATAAATGTAAATTTTTGTTTATTACATATTCACGAAACTTGTTTAAAATTTTAATATTATTTTTCTCTAATCTCTGATATGATGAGAAATTAAAGAAGTAGTTTGGAGGTAATAATTAGAATTTTCTCGTGGCTTTTGTAATCCTATATACCTTCGATGTACGATGATGAACAACCCTGCACGCTATGTATGCTATAACTTTTTTTTGCCGTGTGCCATTTCTTTCTCACACTCTGTACACTCTTCGCCCGTTTCCTTTCCACTTCCATTTTCGCTTCATCCCAAACTCGTCGGATGTGCGGCCCGTAAAGTCATCCCCCCAGAGAGATTTTGCGCCGCGCGAGTTTCGTCGGAAAATCCATTCGCTTTCATAGAAGCGACTCCGCCTTATCGTCTGGGCTCTCGCTCCACTTTTGTTTTGATTGTGTTCTTTTGTTTCGTCTTTCTCTGCTTGGGAAAAAATGCTTTGAAATTTTTTTATTTCCTCCGTTTGACAGAGAGAAAATTTGCCCGCAAATGCAAAACATCTTCATCATTATTCTCTTGAAATTTATATATATAAAAATTGTAGGCTTATAATATTATATATATAACGAGTCTTCCGTGCAGGTTCAAAATCATTGAGATGTTTTTGATGAAAAAAAAAATTTCCTACGCTTGATAACACGGTTTATTATCACTGGCACTGAAATATCGTGATAAAGTTTCTTTTCAACTTGTGATACATCGAAATTAATATATCATTGCCGGAAATAAAAAACGATTGGGTCGAAATATATGAAACAGAATAATTAATGTCGTACACTATTAATCATTTTTTTATCAATCATTATAATTATCCAATATCCTACAGGCTTTCAAAGTAAAATTACATCTTTACAAATATTTATTTTTTGATGCATTTCAAAATTTTGAAATCACAGATAAAATTTGTTACTTATCATTATAAAGCATTAATAGACACTGAATCATTTCTTCAATCGCTATTGAACAAAAATAAAAAAATGAAGTATAAAAAAGTATTTTTATCAACTGAAATACACGATTTCATTTTTTTTTTTTCCGCCGACAACTGAAAGACTTCAGTCGCATTGATAAATCCAAGCGAAGTAAACGTGTTTAAACAATACAATAGAGGATACGTCACATCAAAAGTTTTTTAAAATTATAACACACGTGTTAGAGACAACTTATCGTTGAATATTGTTACATTAAAAATTCAATTATAGCTGTACAGAACGGAGCTATATATTTTGTGTATTGATGTGTAATTTTTATGTATACCGGATATAATTATTTGGCGAGTATATATATTATTAACGTGTTTAATCCATAAAAACTAAATTATATCTATATCTTATATTTATAAAAAGTGACTTGAGACTGCCACTAGACAACAATATGTTTCAGTATAGCACTCAACAAAAAATACAGATATCTTGATCTTTTGCAGCAATTAAAAAACGTATTTATTTTTAAAAAAGTTTTTAAGTACCGAATTTTTATACTTTTTCAAGTCACTAAAGTAAATTTTTTTACTACAAAATTTTTCACTATATCTATTATTTCAAATATGATCACTACAGACAATTTTTACATTTTCTCACAGAATTAATAGCTGTAAAAGCACCGTTAGCAATGAGTTTGCAGTACCCAACAGAGTTACAAAAATTTCTTTAGGCTTAAGAAACACTTACACGCCTGTCAAATAGCTTCTATACAAGCTGTAGAACTTAATACCCGGTGTGCATCAGTGGGTATACTACGGTGTATATATATAAAAGTCCTAAGAGCACTACATAAATCCATTATAGAAGTATATCACCATAATCTGCGGGCAGTGATTTAGTTTGATCGTTTTGGATTACAGGCTGACGTTTTCCCTCGTGAACTTGTGAACAAAAGGCCTCAAAGTGTTCGGGGCAGTGGAGAAGACGTTTCACCCGTTCGAGCTTTGCAGAAGGTGAGTAGATTTCACCATCCGGTCTTTTAATGATCCATCGTCTGGACCTTTTAACCGTTGACATCTTAATTATCGACAAAACTTTTTAACGCCCACCTCACAGGCTCTCCGGCGTGTTTCCTCAAGGGACCCTGGCTGGCATACAAGGTTAGACTTGATTTTTCACTTGATTAATAAAATCCAAGTGGAAATTTGACTTGAAAACTTCTACACTTGACAAATCCACGATTTTAATTGCAGATTTTTTTGTATTAATTGCCTGCCAATTGTCTAATGATTTATTGTCAAGGGTCGCGTATATCTGCATATAGTTTACTGGTGTATACACGAGACAGTAAACCGGCCAACGGCGAATATATACCGGGAGGTCTGGCGAGATTCGCTATAAAATCCATTCATGATCGCACACGACTCAGCATCACGTGTATAACCGCGTCTATATGACTTGTTGTATAGTTCTCTTCGGTATAAGTCACTTGATGGAACACTCGCATTCACATCTCAACTCGTCGGCTACTGCCGGATAAGCCTCTTTCACTGTATCGCGGAAACAGCGTGTAAAATACCCTCTGATGCGAAAAGTAAAAGCTGAAAATTTTTTTTATACACATTTCACTTATAAAAAAATTAATTTGCAATAATTTTTGTTTTATAAGGCATTCTTAACGTCTTTTTTCTACACGAAAAAGTTGGAAAAAATCATTGTTTTGGAGTACAGAGGTCAAGTGAACGAGTTCAACTGTTGTTAAACAATTTTTTTTGTGTGCTTACACTACTGTTAGGTCAGATCGAGCTGTCAAATAACTAATTTGGTTAGTTGGACATGGAGTCCCCATTGGGTAATGCCCTGCACGCTTGGGCCCCGAGTTAGTGTGCGTATAACACAGCTCGCGTGTGATCAGAACGGAGGCGTGTTGTCCCAAGTTGTTGTCAGACCGTTTTACTTTAGTGGCCATAAAAGTACCGAGATTTAGACTGCACAATACAACCGTGACGTATATAACCCAGCGCACGCGTTCTGTATAACACGCACCTGGTTTCATCTGCCCCGATGCATCAGGGATGCGCGCGTTAAATGTCATTTTTCTAGATATTTTGGGTTGTGCGGTCAAATTTCGGTCTTGTCGCAACCTTACACTGTTTCAAATTACTATATGTGCTCGCAAGTTCTCATGATGTCTGTCATCTGTTGCAATTACAAGACGCCCATATCGAATTCGAGCAGAAACAAAAAATTTTCGGTGATAAAAAAATCAACTTTCAAATCACTTTTCTATACACATAAATCTTTTTTCTCCTTAAGGCGTCTTTAAAATATATATGTTTTTCGTGTATAAACAGATTTACGTTTTATAACACAAATTATTGAATATTTTTCTCATGTTTATTTTAATAATTTTGACGACTAATCTAGATTTTTTGAATGTCCTTTTTTTAAACATAAGATAGTGATAAAAAAAAAAAAACTGAAAGATTATATTACAGAGCAATGAATAAATCAGGGGGTGAACTATGAAAATATTTGCATTTTATACAAGTCCGAGAATTGGCTCATGAAAATATTTTTTAAATTGAGTGCTTACTGCATAATTTTCCGGGTATTTTTTTTTCGAGCGCGCATCAAAGGACACAATGAGATTAATTTGGCGCTGAGGATCGCCAGGAATATATGTATCGCTCGTAGAGTCTCGATAGCGCGGGAGAAATAAAGCGCGATGTACGAAGAGGGGAATGCGCGGGTCGGTCGAACGCGTGTGCTGAAGGCGGGGGGAAATCAGCGCCGGGCACGCCGCGGCGTTCACAATTTACCGGGGGTAAGGAGGGGGTGAGCGAGGGGGTGGGGATAGAAGCACTATAGTTGTGCCAAAGTTCCGAGAGATCGCGCTCGCGTTGTCTTCGACTCGTCGTTCGTCGAGTCCGTACGGCTGTCAGAGCTCAGTTGTCGCTCAGTACGGCACAGCGCGGCCAGGCGATAAGAAAGAGTATTCCCTTTACATGTGTGCGACTAGACGTCCGCGTGTGCGTGCATTGTCAAAACTAACGAGCGAAATTTCTCCCAAGGGTCAACAACAATACCGAGTTAGTCATCCTTGCGAAGGGACCGCAACAAAGGGACCTCTTCTGGACGGAAAAAAAAAATTTTTTTTGTGGCCTTGAGGTGAATTTTCACCCAAGTGTGTCGTGTGCCGGAGATGATTTCCAATTGTTCTGACTGTGTCGGTTCGGTGATAGTGTCACAAAAAATTCCTACGTACTGTCGATAATTTATGATGCTCGGGGCTAAGTTTGCGGTTTTGGTAGAAGAGGAGGAGGCACACAGTCGTGTAACTCCTCTCGTCCGCGCTGGACGACCGTGTTTTGACAGTGACTAGTTGGATACTAAGTGTCTAAACATCAACCCAAACAATCCCAAGTCAGAAAAAAAATTATCGCGAGTTTGTCAAGTGTTGTAACATTCAAAACAAATTTCACTCAACTGTAAACAATTATATATGCTAAAGTGTCTTGTGTTTTTTCTATTTTTTTGTTCCAAACTCAACTGGATTTTTTTTCCACTCATCGTCAACATCATCATCACGTGACGTGAACGTGACTCGACTGGAAATTCATCAAATGAAAAAAATTACCCAACGAAATTATCGAACACGTGGGACAAATTTTTTTTTATCTTCACCGGGATTACCCACGCGTTGCTGTGTACTTGGGCTTTTTACCCTCTCCCCCGGCCCTTATAATCGTCACCCCTACCCATTGACCCCCAACCCCCACCATCGCCCACCCTTTCCACCTGTCTCGCGCACTCAACTGCGCACCTACACGCGCACACAAACGCACATCTCCCCTCTCTCAATTCCACACGCTTCTTTATTTACTCAACCACAATCTCATAAACCCTCGGACGCGATGCTCCTCATTGTATCCTCTTGCCAATCATCCTAAAACGAAAAAAAAAAAATTCCACTGCATCTAAATCCATCCGAAATTCACTTGAGGGCCAATATCATCGTGCTTGCATCACCTCGCGACGATCTGCACCATCGACGAACACGTGGCTTGCTCAACGGCGACGCTGTACGACAATGTGCACGCCGCGCCGCTATGCGGCACCGGCGTGGGCCACCCTGGCTCGGTCACGCCGATGGCTGCAGCCACCGGAGCGGGCAATTCCACCGGGGTGACCTGGTGGGCCATGATGAACGGCGGCATTTACGAGGAAAGTCCGCCGCCGATTCCCCCACCAACCTCGTCTCTCGTCTCGCTTCATCATCACCAGCAGAGTTCAACACCCGGATCCCACCAACAGGCAGCAACTCCAACGTCTCCTGGAGCACCGAGTTCAGCGACAGCAGCGGCAGCAGCGCCAGCTGCTACGGCCAGCGCCAGCTCTACCTCGCCCAGTGCATCATCTGTAGCCAGCAACAGTGCTGCTGGACCTCTGCACATACCTGCAAAAAGACTGACAGCCACCCCCGTCGGGGGAACCACCTACGGAGAGGTAAATTGCGTGGATTCCGCGGCAGGAACCACTGCTGGTGTCATCAGACACTCGCACTCATCGTCGGCAAACTCCCAGGGCTGGAGTTACAGTCCGCACAACCCGCAGGAGTCCTATCACTCGGCTGCAGCTACGGCCGAGTCGCTAAATCATCACCAGACTTACGGGGGCGCTAATCCCCCAACGTACTACAACCTGGCGGACTCGGGGAGGGATCACCGCAAGGCCACCGGCGCCCTGAGCTTCTGGTCGCCGGCTACCGCCAGCACCGGAACCGGTTCTACCTCGGACTACAAGTCCTACAATGCCAGCACGGCTGCTGGACCTGCTACGTCTTCGGCCGCCACTGGCACCACCGATCCTGCCGTCTCTGGCCATCAAAGCTTCTCACAGACCTGGTGCAATTACCCCTATGCTACTGCGAGGCATCACCATCCTGTTGACACGGCTGCTCATCATCACGCGCACTCCCAGGCCGGTGTGCCATACCTTACCCCCTCGGCTGCTGATGATCGGGGCCGCGTTGCTGCCATTTGCGCTGCCGAGAGCGCCTTTCCCCATGATGGCTATGGAAGCTTGAGGAATTACGGCGCCCCCGAGCCCGTCACGTCCAGCCCCTACCCAGCACCAGGTAATGATTAATTTTGAAAGGCTTTTTTTTCGATAAGGGGCGTTCATCAGGCAGTTGGTGATTCATCGAACCAACAGGAACATTTCGTAATTTTTTTGTAATATGTAATCTTTGGGGTATTGTGATGGTGAAAAATGACTTTTGGGTCTACTTTGAGAAATTTTCGCCTCATCAGCTGCCTGGTTAATTGGGTGTTTTTGGAAGAAAAAAAAAAAAAATTATTTTTCATGATTTTTAAAACTTGTTGGAGATTTGGAAATTATTTTTATTTTTATAGAGATTTTGAATTTTTTTATTTCGTTAAAAAGCGTGCATAATTTCTTGGCGCGTGGCCACTGGTTTTTCGCAGTATATAACTAAAGTCGTAAAGTCCACGATTTTCCTCATCGTATAACTCACACTGTAGTACTTCGTGAGTGTCTGTGCATTGATGAATGGATTGGAATGTATGACCATTTTTTATTAATTGCTATTTCCGCAGATTAAGAATTATATATTTTGTAGTTTTTTTTTTTTTGTTCGAATCCTAACTGAAACCTAGTTGAGAAAGGTTCTAGCGGTATTGTGTGTAGGATAAAAACAATTTTAAGTCGAATTTAATGACTTGAAAAATGGTCGGCGGGTTTCGAAAACAAAAATGGATTTTTCGATGATAACGTTTTAATTTTAGATATTTAATGGTCGATAAGTTTTCAGTCGTTGACCTAGTCAAGGTTTTTTCCAAGGTCTTTGAGGATTTTTTTTTATTTCTGAAATTACAGTGCAAGGGTCTATACTCTTGGGGCCTTGTTTTCCACTAGTCCACATGGTGCTCACTGGCCCCAACTCGTGGAGCGTCACGCGGACAACAAACGGCGCCAGGTTTATTGGCGACCGTAACTCGTAAACTCTGGCGCGCGCCTCCGATCAGCTGATCCGTTCCATGACCCTTTGCTTCGTTGTAATCTTCCGTTAGTCGTTATATATATTCTCTGTTTCGTTCTTCAGCCTTTTCGACATTTTTTTTTTTCTTTTTCATCCGTGCAATAACTATGCCGCGACTGCTGCCCCACCGACTGAAAAGTTCATAAACGTCTAACGGAATTTTTTAATTGGATTAAATGCCGTGCCATGCGGCAATTAGTTGGATATTAGATATTTGAGAATTTTCATGAATTTCTTAAACGCATTTTTTTCGTATTCCACCCGGTTTTTTACTTGATATTAAATGCTCTATCATTTCGATTAACGCTTAAAACAAGAAAAACAAATTTTGAAACTTTTTTTCTCAGCGTCCGAACGACGCCTAGTGCCTCCTCCCGCCAACAGATGGCAGCTACATTATCTCTTCGCGCTTATTCACGCAGCTCGCGTCAACGCGCATGTCGCTATTATATTATTGGTTATACAATTAGCAAACGGCAAAGTGGAACGCGTGTATCATCGTGTGTGCAATATACCTCCGTGAAAATTTGTGATGTCGAACTGCAATTATTATATTAGGATGAGTTTATTCACCAAAATTTCCTCAATTTTCTATATACATTTATAATTTACTACAACAAAAATAAATTTGCAATCATTTTATTAATTTAATTAACTGAAAATTTTGATTAATTGAATAGTTTATTAATAATCTATTAAATCACAATTTAGTAATTAAATCAATAAATTTTATTAGAGATTATTTTTGATTTTGCTTTTTAATTGATCGCTTTGAATGATGAAAACAATTAAAGAAAAAAATTTTATTTCATGGTATTTCAATCGATGAATTTTTTGTCAAAGCCTTCAATTAGCGTGTTTTAATTAATTATATAATATTAACTAAAATGTTGTCGTAAGTCCTTATTAATATATGCCGTGTCTAGAGTTAATTGATCCGTTAGTCAATCAAATGACGATTTTGCTCGCGAGTAGTACGGGCTTTTGTACGCTCAACCACTTGTCCATGAGGATCCTGACCTTTGTCAATTAATTTGCATATTTCCACGTTTTACTGGGCAATAAATTCCCGGTGCTTAGGCAATCGCAACGCGCGTGCGAGCGAGACGGCGCTTTGGCAGGGGAAACACCGAGGCAGTATAAAGAGAGGGATTTTGCTACAAGCTGTTGTATATAACGCGTATTTTTTATGCACATTTGTGTATATATGCCAGGTCGCACTTGTATAAAAATTAACACGATTAGTTTATCGATGTTTCATTCGTTTTTCTTGTTAACGAGCATATATACTCTTGACCCTTTATATATCGCTCGCTACAATTTTTATCGTATACGTTATAAAAGCTAATTTTATCACTTGTCATATCCTAATTAATTGATTGCGCATAATTGCCCACGCGCAACCATATCGTGGATTGATTTATTTTCCTAACACGCAAAGTTGTACAGTCGCGAGGAGTTGTACGATCGATCCCGCGCGACACTTTGGTGTCTATAGCTAATACTCGCTAGCTTACCATTTCCCACATTCCACGCAGTCTGACACAGGCAGGATGGACCCCTCGACACGACACATTTTCTCTCCTCTTCTCTCTGTTGGCCCACCGCCTTCTGTCGCAGCTTCCATCATCGTTCGCGTGTTACTAACCGTCGAATAAAAGGCAGCTATGCCCAATTTTTTTTCTACGGGTAGTAGACCTGGTCCAATTTGTAGTGAAGTTTGAGGAAACTTGTTGGTCGACACTGCTAGGACTTATGCACGCTTTATTTTTTTCCAGTGACAATTTTTTCCGCATCATCTTCAACGCTCTATTCGTGGGATATGATAAAAATAGTTTATTCTGTGGCTAGTGCGTAACTACGGCGATTTTTTTTTTCGTACTAGTGAAAAACCAACGACTTTATCGCGGCGAAAGAGTGAAAAAAACGAGCTTTATAAGCATTTATATAATTTATTATATCATTAAAAGTAAACCTTTTTTTTCACAAACTTCAAAATTAAGCATGAAAAAAAAAATTAAAGATATATTAAGAGGTTTAATCTGAAATGAATAAAAATTGATCCCAAGCCTCCAATACATTGTCAATTAAAAAACAAGTCAGAGGCAAAATTAATTGTGTCAAGTGATGTGGGGTTCCTCCCCATCTACTTTGTTTCCAACAGGTTCACTGGGAGTAGGTGTAGGAGTGGGAGTAGCTGGAATGGGTGTGAGCTGCACGAGTGGGAACCTGGAGTGGACGGGTCAAGTGACAGTGCGAAAGAAACGCAAGCCCTACTCGAAATTCCAGACGCTAGAACTGGAAAAAGAGTTTCTCTTCAATGCCTACGTCTCGAAACAAAAGCGTTGGGAGTTGGCTCGCAACCTGAACCTAACCGAGCGTCAAGTCAAAATCTGGTTTCAAAATAGACGGATGAAAAACAAGAAAAACAGCCAGCGCCAGACGCAGCAGCAGAATAATAACAACAACAGCAGCGCCAACAACGCCAATCACCACGGAGGAGCAGCGACGGCGAATCACCATCACCCGGGTAGCGGACACGGTCCAGCGGGTCACCACGTCCAGGTAGGACAAACGCATCATGCCAACGGTTCCGCCAAACATCATCAGTGACCCGTGGCCTTCTCTGGGGTCTTTGGCCACCAAGCGCACTCCACATCGATTCACTCTGCGGGGACGGGTCACAGTCTGCATGCAGCTCCAGGACAACTGACGTCGTCTTTGCCACATGCCAACGTGGCTGCACCGGCTGCAGTCCACTCGCATCATCCTCACCATTCGTCCCATCAACTGGCCCAAATGACTGCCCACCAGCAGCACACTGTTCTCCTGCATTAGCTACGTGAGCTGAACTGAAGAAGTCAAGCGTTACATCGACCCCAGAGAATCACCACTTATCCCAGGTACATTTCAACTATATATCAACATATATATAAATATATATTTGCATATATGAAAACACTCACACATGGGCCTCCCTATTCTCAAGTCGAACTCTGCACATGCCTTGTGCTTCTTCTGTGGTAAAAGAAACAGTTGACACTATAGACAATTTTTTCCAATGAAAATAATACAAAAAACTGTTTCTGCGGAGTGAATGTTTCAAAGTTGGTATGGGGTTGTTGACTAGATAGTGAAAGGCAAGATGATTTTTGTGATTTTTCTCGATAGTTATTCGTGATGAAAGTTGGATTTTTGTTTTTTTTTTTTATGGAAAATTGTATTTTGCGTGGCTTTTAAAAAAAAAATTAATATTTTTTTTGACTGCGGGATCATTGTTTATATGGTGATCTATTAATCGACAATTTTGATAATTATTTACGACCCTCGGACGGAAAATAATGAGTTTTTACCCGGGGAATCGTATATGGCTCAGGAATTTTTTTAACTGGCATAAAAAAATTTAATGTGGAAAATTATTATTATTATTTTTTTTTTTTTTATCGAGTAGATATGAAAAAATATTGTTAAATTTGTTGAAGAAAAAAATTGAGGTTTTATCGAGTCGAATTTTTTTTTCTTGTTTTTTTTTTTTTTTGTGGTGTAGTTTTTGTCAAGGGGAAAATTTTTAAGTGGGCTTGTGGGCGACCGTGCAGATCTTGTCTTTCATTTAAAAATGAGAACGCGAGTGTAAATGTATATGAGTATTGCAATGACGTTGAATTTGGGTCATTGCAACAGTGCAATGTGCGAGAGACCCTTTCGCTGAATCTGTCCAACCCGTAACCTGATAGTATTCCTCCATGTATGCATATAGATAAACGGAAAAAAAACGGATTTAAGCGTAAGAAACTAGTGTAAAATTTTAGTCCTTCCTGAATGGTCCTCTGGATGTAATGACCTGCCAATTGTGTAATTATAATTTTCAAGTGCGACTGCGAGTGTTACCACACATCGCGTGGGCAATGGCTGGATGCCGAGTTTTTTTTTTAATTAAAAATCAATTTATTAGTTTTTTTATTATTTTTTTTTTGTTTATATACAGATTGTTTATTTGCTCTGACATCCGGCTGTTGATGATTTATTACTACGAAAAGTTTTTTTTTTATAAAAGTGAGCAAATCTCTTTTTTTTTTTTCAACTAACACGCGAAAAAAATATTTATCCCGCAGTTAAATAACTTTAATAAGCCGAATATTTAATTTTCTAAAGTTGTTAGAGAATTATTATTAAAATATCCAACGAATTAAATTATTAGGAAAATAAATATTTATTTCTAATCGTTTATAAAAAAATGAAGAAAAAAAAAATTAATTTAGTATTAATATCGAATTTTAGTCACGTTTTTTTTTTTTTTTTTTTTTTTTTTTTTTTTTTTTTTTTTTTT
>MVJL01000136.1:0-10397 GCA_002156465.1 Macrocentrus cingulum | reverse complement strand
AAAAAAAAAAAAAAAAAAAAAAAAAAACATGTTTAAAAGTGAAATATATCGAAACTTTTGTTGTACAAAATCAATGATAATGATTCAATAATGACTAAGGTACACCCGAGTAAATTGCTAAAAAAAAAAAAGTTTAGTGCGCCGGGTTAATTTTTTTTCTTTACATTTTTTTTGTACTTAAAAAAATTTTTTTTTTTTTTTTTTTTCAAGAAAAACAAGTAAGAAAAAAACTTGCAGAATTTAATTTAAGTGTGCGAGCGAGTGTGTAATCTCGAGAAAAAAGTAAAAAAATAAAAAAAACAAAAAACAAATTTATTCTCTAAAGGGGCGTTAATGTTTAAAAATATAAAAGTCAAAAACAAAAAAACAAAAAAAAAAGAATGAGAGTGATAAAATTGATCTATTTCTAACGTTGTATTTAATCATTGTATTAACAAACGTGTCGTGTGCGATACCTATTTTACCGTTTCACTCGTGGCAAAATTTAAATCGTAAATTATTTCAAAATATCCGAGCTGAAAATCTTGATTAAAAAATTAAAAAAAAAACGGTAGTTCAGGCAGCGGACGTGGCACGTTTTTCATCAAAAGTAAACAAAAAAAAAAAAAGAAAAGAAAATGTTAAATAAATGTTCTATTTAGAAATGAATATTGACCTTAGTGATTATTTTGTCTTGTTATTTTTAATTACCACATTTATCAAAACGCCGCTCACTAACCTAAATGTTATAACTTAAAAAAAAAAAAATTTTTAAGCGTCATTGTCAATTCACCTCATTATCAATATCATTACATACATGCATAAATCGTTTCATCGCTTGGTGGTGGAAGTAAAAAAAAAAATGTCGCCATTTTCAATCACTATAAAAAATACAAAGCATGAGCTTGCATGTTGCTAATTTTTTTTTTTTCCAATTAGATGAGCTTAAATGCTGGCAAAATACATTGGAAACATTCAATTATTATGTATCACTATCACAGTATATTTTTATATTTGCTTGGTTTATTATTGCATGGTGAAAATAATTTTTTTGTTTAATCCCCCGGCACATGCGAATATCGTTGTTTTTTTTACTATGTTACAGGAAAAACACTCATCCCGAGAACACAAGAGTTCGAGTAAGATGTCACAATCTCAACAATCTCACACGACGTAGTATAATAAATAAATAAAAAAAAAAAGATTAATTACACCTCTCTGACTGGACTGCTAGAAATTAAGTTATAAATTTTATTTTTTATGTGTTCGAACAATGACGCGTAAAAAATAATGAAAAAAACAAACAAACAAAAAAATATTAAAAACAAAAAAAGGTTTAAAAAAAAATTAATAATAAAAGTCTTTTAGAAAAACCATAAAAACTAGGAAAAATGAAAAAAAAAAAAAGTTAGACAATGTCATGAATCTTACGTTAATGATTTTTCTCTTTTTTCTCTCTTGTCTCTTTGTAAGATTATACTTCATAAGATATAGTTCAAACAGTTAGTTATTATATCAGTGTAAATAAAATTATTTTGTATGCCAAACTAAACCAAATCGATAAACGAAGGAGGTTGATGAAAGTGATAGTTTTTTTTTCTCGTCTTTTTCATTTTTTATTACAATATCGCTCAAGTAATTTTCAAGTTGTATGTTTTTATTTCCTTTTTTTTTTCGTCGTGATAATTACTATTATTTTATAATTTGTTAATTTTTGTAACTAAAGGGGAAAGATAAAGAAAAAAAAAACCTTGCATTAGGTGGATATAAATTATATATAAAGATTTGATACATAATAAAAGGATTTATTCAATATTTTTATCTTTTAGTTATTAAGACTAAATGATAAATTAGAGTTCCTAAATTTTTATCCTCTAGTTATAAAACAATAGATAAAAAAATTTTACTCAATTCTTTTTTTTTTTCATTTCATTATTACTTTTTCTATTTATATTTTTTATTTTGTTTTATAACTAGAGAATATAATTGAAAAAATCCTAAAAATGGTGTATCTTTTTCGTTTTTTTTTTTTTTGTCTACTTAAAAAACCACCTATGCAATATTTTACTTATTCTTTCAAGTTATAAGAAAATTCTAAGATACTCTACAAACAAGAAAAAAACTAGAAAATTACTTAAGGAGTTGGTAAAAAAAATGAAAAATTATTTGAATGTGTAAAACAATTAAAGGTAAACTTGAATTACCTATTGAAATCATTGTTTCTTATCTCACCTTGATGAAAAGAAAAAAAAAAAGTAATAAAAAAATACAGGATACTGTATGAATAATATATTGTGAGTGTTGATTTTGTACTTTTATTATTTTTTAAGAGACAAAATAAGATTGTAGACAGTTTGTGGATAATTACGCGATACTACTAGCATTAGACGCGATCCTTGGCCACAAATCTGCACATTCCTTAGCGACTGGACCAGTTATGGCTGATCCCTTCATTTCGCCTTTGTTGTTGACAATAACTCCAGCATTGTCCTCGAAGTAGATGAAGACACCGTCCTTCCTGCGGAATGGCTTTCGTTGCCGAATCACAACTGCTGGCATAACTGTTTAAAAAAATCATTTAATTATAACTTTCATATGTTTTAGAATAGTCATGTAATAATATTTTACCTTTTTTCCTGAGTTCAGGCTTTCCTTTCTTCACTGTCGCGACAATCATGTCACCAGAGCCAGCAGCCGGCAGACGATTTAAACGTCCCTTAATTCCTTGTACGGCAATAACATAGAGATTTTTAGCTCCTGAAAAAGAAAAAAACACAGAATTAATCAATTTATTCAAGACATTTTTTGACTAATCTTGGAAAAGACTTTACCAACACTTGAGATTTGAATCGAAACATTGAAAGTATACAATAAGTGCAAATGTGATTTAAAAAAGTGATTTTGTTGTTAAATATAGATTTATCTGATAAATTTAAGGTTCAATGTGAGATTATAATGCCGATAAGAAATAATTTATTCATGTTGTTAGACAATTTTGAGGTTAGGTCACGTCAAATTTTTTTCTTTCCATTTTTCAAGTAGAAAAATTCAAACTTACCCGTATTGTCAGCGCAATTAATTACAGCACCCACTGGAAGACCCAGGGAGATCCTGAATTTGGCTCCAGCCGATCCACCACGTCCTGAGAAATAACAAACAAATCGTCGTAGTAACACGCATTGGACATTGTCGAGAGATAAAGTATTTTTTTGGAATATCAAGTTTTAGACAAAAAATCTATATGCCACTATGTGTAGAAAGATTTTCTGTATCATTATTACGGCTTTATTGCTTTGGATTTCTTGATTTCACTGCGATTTTAATGGATTTTTTACACTGTCAAATGAAACTCACCTCTCTTAGACATTTTCACGAGTGTAAAAGGGCAATCAGATGGACGAGTTGCGCAGACCAAGAACACGAACAGACGCCGGCGGCCATTTTGGTGTCTCGTGATGGCGCCACAAAAGCGCGGGAATCGATCAATCAGCTTGAAAAATTTTTTTCCGAGTTTTATTTTGCGTACACGACCTTATCATACGTGTCAAAATCGTGTTTAAAACATTTTTTAATAATTAAATGTAATTAAATTATGTATATTAAAATGTAAATTTAAATTTTACCAGACACATTCTTTTTTGCCATCGATCCGACTCTCGAACACTCGAAGACAACTTCAAGCCTGATACATACGTCAAGTCATCACAAAAATTGATGTCAGCTTTTTTACTATCTCTTCAACAATATCAAAAATACAACACATTCAAAGCCTAAAATATACTGAAAAATATTTTTTTCCAAAAATGCCTAATGCA
Source organism: Macrocentrus cingulum (assembly GCA_002156465.1). NCBI lineage: Eukaryota > Metazoa > Arthropoda > Insecta > Hymenoptera > Braconidae > Macrocentrus > Macrocentrus cingulum. The sequence goes on along the minus strand of MVJL01000136.1, from coordinate 6,603 downwards.
TTACTAACTGATGCATCAGAATGGGAGCTTGGAGGTTTGTAGAAATATTAAATTTTTTTCTCATAAACTCAACAATACAACTTTTAATTAAATTTATATTTTTATATGTACTAAATTGCGAATTTTAACAAAATTATTCATGACAGCTCAAGAACAGTGGCCACAGCTGATAAAATTATATCAGCCGTACGAAGTTGAGCAAATATTGCTGCCCGATAATGCAAACTGTTTGGCAGTGCAGGCATTCCTTCACATGTGCAACCTAGAATACCAAATAGAGCCCAGGAAAAATGCAGAATACATGTCACCAACAGGACGAGTACCATTTATTCAATGCGGTGCTTTTGTCATCTCGGACTTTGACAATATCGTGACATTTGTCGGCAACAAAGGCACAATACTCTCCGAGGACCTGACGAGCGTGGAAAAATGTGACATGAGGGCATTCATCTCGCTAATCAATAATGGCCTAGCTAACGCCGAGCAGTACATTTGCTGGGTGGATCAATCGACTTTAAACACGGTGACTAAGCCGAGACATGGCAGTGTGTATCCCTGGCCGCTGAATTATATTCTCAACTGGCAGAAGGAACGACAAGTCACGAAAAAACTCAAAGTCTTAGGAATGTACAGTAAACCTCTGGAGGAGGTTTATCAGGAGGTTAAAAAGTGTTGCACAGCGTTGTCAGAACGATTGGATGGCAAAGAGTTTTTTTTCGGCAACAAGTAAGTCAATTTTTCGTTAATTACCAGTTCTTTATCAATCTAACACCCATTTTAACTTCCTAGACCAACTGAATTAGATGCTTTTGCCTATGGCCACCTCCAGGCAATTCTAAACTCCTCTATCCATGGATACCTGCGGAAATTCCCGAATTTAATCCAATTCTGCGACAAAATCACCGCTCAATTCTTCCCAAAGGACTTCCAGATTTCCTACGATAGAAAATTAATTCCCCACCACTCTCAGGAGTCTCTTTGGAATATTTCTGACACACTTGAACCCGTTCCACCGCTCTCTTTTGATTCTTTCGTCCTGTAGATGCCAAAATATAGGTTATGATGTCATGTTGTTGAATTGATTTTTCAGAGGACCTAAGGAACTCGATGCTCTCGTGTTTGGCCACTTATTCACAATTCTAACTACTCCAATACCCGAGACGAGGCTTGCAGAAATTGTGAAGAATTATCCGGATCTTGTAGACCTCTGCAAGCGCATCGAGAGGAGGTATTTTAGGAGAACAGAGCAATAGGAAGAGCTTGATTGCTCGAACTTCAGATTTATTGAGGTTACTTGTACAGATTGTGAGAGATCGAAATTTCTGTGCTTTGCAAGCGATGAAAAAACTTATCTATCAGGACGTCTCAACTGTTCCATCATGTAAAAACAATCCTCTCTGCCTCTGAAGCTCGAGTATATCACGAGATCTGATCAATGTAGTATATTCTATAGTTCTAAAATTCCAATCGTTGTTATTACATTAAATAAAGTCAATGTATCCTGCGAAAAAAGTCGATAGGATATATAATATGTGCCTCAGTGAAAAATAATAAATTGTTTATAAATATATACTTGACGTGTTTCAGCTTTTTTTCACTTCGCACAATTGAGAACGAGCCCGCGCGATCACTACTCAATCATTGTGGAATGGAAGTCAATGAATCGTCGGATAAATTGGCTGGAAAAAAAACAAAATCCACATGTTTATTTTTTCCAATACTTTAAAAATATTCCTCAATCAACACAAAACCATTATTTTTTTTTTAATTTTTATTTATTTATTTATTTATTTATTTATTTTTATGTCTGCTGCAACAAAGTATATATATTTATATATCTAAACTGATAATTCACATATTGAAAATTTTTCAGTACCTGTTTTATTACATTTAACTGTTACTAGTATTATGGCTATGTGAATTGAATGTATTAGTAGTTTTTTATAAGACTGATGTGTGCTCGTATAAGATTGATCCAGAAATTTTTTTTTTTTTTACTTCTTGATTATGAAGAAAAATAAAAAACTATGTACTTAAAAAGGGAAGTATAATTTGCGTTGGAAATTATTATTATTAGTAGTATTATTACATTTTTAACTATTTATAAATCCATAGATCTAAAGAATGTTTGTCAACAAACTTGGATTTGCCTTTATTCAAGTGAGAAAAAAATTTTTTCTTTTCTTTTTCGCTAATTAAAGGCTAATAATTAATCATGCACAGATAATATTCATATATGTAAATTCAACTTGTAATTGCAATTAGTCCGCAAATTAAATACATAAGTATACAAATATTCTCTAAATACATTTATTAAGTTTAAAATTTTTTTATTATTTTTTTTTTCGTGTAACGAATAATCTATAGATTTATTTATTTATTTATTTATTTATTTATTTATTTATTTATTAGGGTAGCACAAAAAACCGATTTTCTGTATTTATTGGGTCTCATTATGTTTTAAAAAACTTCTAAAAAAAAATCAGTCCAATGATATAAGCAGTTTTTTAAGGTTGCTGATGAATTTTTGAAATTTGTAAAAATAGTGAAAATCTGATTGTACTTAGAAATTTTTTTTTTTCCCTTTTTTCATTATAGAAAATTTTTTTTGCATGAATTTGAAAAAAAAAAATTCTACAAAGTTTCAGTTGAAAATCTTAATTTTAAAATGATTTCTTTATAATATTTTTGTGTTACGCAAAATACCTTACAAAAAAAAAAATAAATAACAAATGCAACGTTTTAATGTTAATAGGCACAAAAAGTGGTGTGAATTAAAGAAAAAAAAATTTTGTTTACAATTACATTTTGACTATTTTTACAGTTTTTAAATTAAAACATGATTAATTATGATTTTTTCATACAATACCCAAAAAATTAAAATACTCAAGTTTTTTTTTTGCTCCACCCTAACATATATGCTTACGCTGGTCAAAGGGGTTATTAGTACGATATCGACTTTGTTTATAAGCTCTCATTTTGTTAGTACTTACAGTAACAAACAATAATAATTTAGATAGTATATAACTGATCTAATGAAAAAAAGAAAAAAATTCAAGCAACGTTTCTCATATAGAACTATTTTGATCAACAGAAAATTAATATATATATGATTATTTATAATTGTGATGTATTCCGTATACTTAATCTTCAAAAGAATAAGTAAATAATAAAGCTTTAATAATGATTACTTTTTTTTTCTCACAACAATCGTGATAAAAAATTCTCCATTTGCCATAAAAATTTTTATAACAATTGATCTATGAAGAAAAAAAAAATATTTGTGCAACTTTTCTTTATGCGCGTATAGAAAATTTTTTTTTCTCATTTTTTTCTTGTTTTTATTTTCATTAACTTTTTTTTTTAGTAATGAATTTTTCTTTTTAAACACACGATATGTCTCCACGCGAATTAGAGAATTATTATACTACGATTAGTGGTATTATTTTTTTTTTGTATAATTCAATAATTAACAATTATAAGAATTGGATTGATTAAACGACGTTAATCCGGGGGTAAAAAGCTAAAAAGTCGGAATTGATCACGAACATGTGGTCTAACATCGCCACCCCAATGAACTAGATTCTCCAAGAAGGGCAAAAGTTTCATGAGTTCATTGTCTGATCGATCGGCAAACCAGCTTTCAATAGGAATACCATTTTCCAACTGATACCCAAAAGCCTGAGGACTATTATCGATAATAATAGTTTTTGATAAATCCCTACCAAGTATGGACAAATCTTTGATATAATTTCCATTAACACAAACACAATGCTCTCTAAATAAACGATATTTAATTAATTTCCTCGTGGGATCAAGTAAATTCATCAATTTATTCGCGTATACTCTCTTGCTAGCCGTGAATAAAATAACTTCATAGAGCGACGAAACGTGCTCGAGAAATTCGCGAAAGTACGGACGAGTACGGACAAAAACTGTATAAGTTACGTCTTGAAAAACAACAGGAAACCTGAAAGCCGCATCGGAGAGTTCCTGCAGACTGCAGTGCACCAGAGTTTCATCCAAATCCAGGACAAGACTGAATTCCGGACTGCTGCGAGTTTTTAGAGGAAGAGCTGGACATCTGGCGCGCATTGCCGGCGTCAGCGGTGGCAAATGTTTGATAAAAACATAGGGATCAAAGGGTAGCCAGTCTTCCTGAGCCTGGCTAACCATATTGGCATCCATATCACTGCTGTCGACAATCTCCTCGGAAGCCACGTCCACCTCCATGTACTTGACGTCCTGATAGTCCGCCTCCAACTCGTCGCCGCTGCTGTCATATCTACTATCGGCATTGCCATCGTCATCGGTAGAATTGCGCGACTCTGAGGAGTACAGAGTCGATGAATATCGTGTCAAACTGGAGTAACAGTCGTTGGCTGGAGTGTCGAGCTTCTTTGAATTATCGCCGGCGTTTTTGTTCTCCGACGAGTAGGCAAACTTCTGATCAGCATACGACGCAAGATATTTGTCATTTTGATAGTCTGAGCGCTGAGTGTAATTAAAGGAGGTAGTTGAGTGCATCATTGATCGATAGTACTCGTCGTCAAAGCCCTCTGCGTTCGCACAAATTGCTGAATAATGAAGAGACAGAATATCGACAACTGAGAGAACGTTTGCGGTACCTCGCCGACTATCATCATTGTCAGCCCCGACGTTGAGGCTTGCGTTGGCGCTGTCGTTAAGCAAATTCGAAAGATCGGGCTGCGACTCGTCGATGGCAGATGGAAGAAGATCTGTCAGAACTTTTGTACTTGGTACGAGCTTTAAATCATCGTTTTTTTTAACGTCCGATTCACTGAGCTGAGCAGATGAACTTGATGATTCTTGATTGGACACGACGTTTGTCAAAGAGTTTGTTGTACTCCAATTTTCTTTAGTGTCTTCGGGAATTTTTTGAGATGCTGTTGGAGTTGTGGTTGATGATTGAAGAGCTGTAGCAGCTGCAGTTGAAGCAGCCTCGTCCCGAGCGGGACGTCGCAGTGATGCCGTTACAACCATTGATCTTTTTATGCATTTTCGCCGACGTGGAAGACGTTCCCGCCTAATTGCCGGTGATTTTGTAAAGTGTAGAACATTTTCCTTACAGGCCTGAAAGATAAATTAATTTTAGATGCTTCTATGATTGATTTATTTGTTTAGTATTTACCTCTTTTAGAAGACTGGGAGATGCACGCCGCCAACGAGTCAATGGACCACATCTGCTAGAATTTACACGTTTATTGCTGCTCTTTACTGCTGAAACCTTTCGTACACCACCTGTTTGCACTCGTCCTGACGATGCTTTGGCTTTTGCAACTGTCGTGGATGCTAGGCGGCCTCGAAGCCGTCGTCCAACATGCTCGCTTCTCAACCACATCGCAAGGACAACTGTCAATCAATCTGAAAAAGAGGTATCATGAAATATGTGTGACGGAATAATTGTAAAATTGATATGTAAAAAGGTCAAGCAGTCAGTGTGCCGACTTGACGGCATTTGCCAGGCGATTAACACAACACAAAAGGCCTTTCCCAACGATTCAAAGCCTGCTGAAATCCTAATTTTATTTTCAATTAGGTGTGTGTTTCAAAAAGAAAATTAACACCGTGCTTCCTCGTATTTCGCTGATATTGATTAACTGAGATGGACGACGACCACTACTCGAGACTTCTCTAGAACATTCGCATACATATATTTTTACCGGGACGATCCAACAAAAATATTAAAAATAAATACATTTCCACGGTCTGGATCGTGAATTTAACCATCGTCTCTGACATGCAATGATTCTGGATAATTGAATTTTTTATTCGAGACATCATTAACAAATGATTTCATGAATAGAAAATAATATTTTGCATAAGTGTTTGAAAGTGGCGTCTCATAATATGACGACAAGAACAAGTGGTGTGTTACGATAGAAATGCTCTGCAGCTGTGAAGGAAGAGGGGGGTCAGAGATGCAATATACTGTAGGAGGAAACACACGAAAAATTCCCGCGAAAACCAATGAAAATCGTTTGATATGTTTATTAATGCATTACACATACACTTACCATTTTGCCTTGTTTTCAGCTCAATGTATTTAGACAACACGGTTGTATTTATCTACTATTATTACGAAATACTTGATGTATAAATACGGGAACAACGCTTACGCTTTTCATCCCCTCCGAAAACTAAACAAACATGGCGACCAACGACGCTTAAGAAATGCGCAATTAGTCAAGTTGAATTTTAAATTATTTAATCGTTTAACCATTAGAAATTTGCATTAAATATTGCCCTACATTTTTTTTTACATTTCACAGTGTTAATTGAAGTCGAAAAAATTGATTTAAGACTTTTATGAAACTGAACAATTGGTGCGTCTTTTGAATTACGTTGTTGTAACGTCATAACATGGCCGCCTTTTGTATCTCTCAATAATTGATTTAAGACTTTTATGAAACTGAACAATTGGTGCGTCTTTTGAATTACGTTGTTGTAACGTCATAACATGGCCGCCTTTTGTATCTCTCAACAAAGAGGATTGGTATAGAGGGGAAGCAGGCGTCCACCTATATAGCGCCAGCTAGTGTGCGAAATACCTAACTAAAAGCGCATGTATCAATAAGCAGC